>JAMKCF010000006.1:17840434-17920434 GCA_023634235.1 Pisaster brevispinus | reverse complement strand
TTCTGACCCGGGCGGGGTTTTTTTTTAGAGAGAGAACCAGAATACAGCTGCATAAAAACAGTCTTTCTCTGTCTGTGAAGTGTTAAACAGGATGATTGAAATATGTTCCTTGAAATCGAGACAGTTCTCGCTAGAAACTACACTGAAATGGTGCAACCAAGTTACTGAAGTGCAAGTGATGGCAAGACACGTCAAGTGCAATTATACACAATTGTTTTTTATTGTGTGGTAACACCAAAATTATGTATGTATCTACTTGTTTGTGTCGATTTGTTGTTGGGAACTTCTTTTGCTATTTATTCTAGTGCCACTGAGTAGATTTCGGAATTTGGGAGACAACTTATTTCTGAAAAGATCTGTCCTGCTTAATTTCAGAACTGAGTAGTCTCCAGAATTTTGAAATGTACTCCACGGCAGTAGAATAAATAGCAAAATAAGCTCCTAGTAACAAATCAACACAGAAAAGTAGATAGAATTATACACATGTTGTTACAGCAAACTGAATATACAGTGGCCTCACCATGCAATGCCTTCGTTTTTAGTAGCCACTTTCAGACCTTTGCATTGGCTAAACTCCGTTGTAACTGGTACTAATTTAAATACATTCGATTACACGAGGATTTAATGTCTTGCCTTTAGACATAAACTGTGACAAAGAAGTTGCCACCCGAAGACAGACAGCAAGTTTACCTGTATCGGCAATGGGTCCCCAGGTATTCCACGCTGCAGCCTGGAACGTGAATAGCAGTGAGAATATTGTGAGGATATACCACCTTGTGTTGTATGCTGCGTAGGTTTCATGGGGAATGTTATGAGGATCTCTGGAATAGCTATATTCCAACTGTTCATAGCGGTTCTCGTTACCGGTGATCTCTTTACCTGAAGCTGTCCTATCCTGCCCTTTGTTGCTGTTTAGCAGTTGTTGAGTTTCACCCTTTGCTGAACTGTCCTGTTCCATGTCGCACATCTAGATACTACGTGAGAAAATCATGTGAAAATATAGATTGAATCGTCTGCCATAAAGGTTGTGTCAACGATCGGTGGGTGACTCCGTTTACTGGAGTGGTAGCGAGCTTAATAACATATCCACAACAGAATAGCCTACCATCAAGCATTTGCAGTTTTGTTCCTTTGTCGCAAAAGCATTGTTGCATATAATTTCTCAATAACAAACCCAAAGATTGAAGGTTTCGCCTATTGAAACATCAAGCACTGAACACTACTCAAAACTTTCCTTAACCACACGGGGGCCAGACCGGGGGTGGTAATACATAAGTTTGTAGCAGCACGGTGTTTGTTTTATGAAAGTTATTTTAGGTGCGTGTTTTTTATGTTAGGCAACACCACAGGTGTCGTTATTTTTGTCAAGCAATATTTGAGAATGGTTTCATTTTGTACATAACTATCATGATTTAAGTGTTACAGGCAGGGTCATGGATTGTTTTTGTTTTTTGTTTTTCGTCGTTGTATAGGTCAAACTATCAATAAAGCTACAGCAGAAGTCACATTTGAAAGTTTCAGCTGAATTACTATATCTTGTTGAATAGGCACCTATAGTCGAGAAAACAATGCATTTTCATCAAGAAGCGAGAGGGGACAGCGGGTACCAACCGCACCTCTGGCCGCAGCATTGACAAACGAACACCACTAAAGTAAATCTCCAAAGGTCGTCTTTTTAATCGAATCTTTTTGGAGATTCAAACTTGTCGACATACTTTTATTGATTTCTACTCAACGGAGGCACTTAAAACCAAGTATTTTCACAGGATGCTGACAACCATTACCATCTTTACAGCAAGATAGGCTTTCAGATAAAAGTTACACAATACAAAATCTCACAAAACATGTACGGTTGAAAAATTTAAACAATATTTTGTTTCTTCTTACAAAATTACAAAATTATCATATTCAATTCACATTCAGAGTTATTGACCATGCGTCAAAACAGTGTGCACAATAACGTAAATCATAATTCTGTTGCCACCTTGTATATTTGGTGCTCGATACGTGACATGGTCTTGACCCCCGGTTCAATTGTTTCCTCATTGTGATCCTGTGAATTTCCGATCTCTTTAGAGAATTTTTTTTTGGGGAGCGGCAAATTCAGAATAGGGACATTTGGTAGAATATCGGGCTTTTAGTGTAGACTAGCCTTGCAGCTATTGAGCAATCTGTAAAACGTACTGGAGGCGTGAAATACTAACAAACATACGCTTAGTGAGGCAGCCACAAAAATAGCAAAGAATCTGTCGCTATGGTCAATTCTGACACTTAAAGACATTATAGGGTGCATGGTACCTTACTACTTCTTTTGGGTTTTTTTTTCCATCACAAACACTAACACCAAAACATAAGTAATGTACTATTACTTATAACATAATTACAATAACTTGCAAATGTGAGTGGATGGGGGGAGGCCTCCAAAAAAGCACAGCTGGTTGAGTGGGGACCCCTCTGCATCTAATACAACAAAACAAATAAGACAAACGAAAACAATTAAAATGAAAACAAAGACAAACTTAATAATAACTCATGGACTTGGTACAACTGTGTATATACAGATAAAACCTAACATAAGAAATGAACAATATATAAAAAAAAATATCAAAAAAGTAACCATAAAATCCTGGTTTGCTTGGCTGCATATTGCGCCACAGTACCTTGTAATCCATTACATGGGTGTTAAAGGTATACTTCAAAAACCTAGCTCCACGTACCTTGCAGGAAAACACTGAATGATGAGCGCCATGAGCGTCATTGAGTGGAGAATTTGAGCGTTATATAAAAAGCCTAATATTTATATTGTTGCAAATTAGCAAATTAGACGAGTTTTAGCTTTAGCCAGAGCTATTATACCAATACTCACCCAGTAGCCACTCCTCTAATCAACATAAACTGATACACATTGCCGGTAGCATCAGAGCTGCGTGTTCACTTTCCCTCAGTTATTGGATAATAATACTGAGCTGATGTAGGTCTGTGCTTGGAGTTATTGGTTAGGTAAACGCGTGACTCTTTGTTCGCATTATGATAAACACATGACTTACAACAAATATCTGTTTTGAAAGTTAAACTACATCCGTACTTGCGATACTCTAACCACACCGCTAAATAATCAGTACCTCTACATGTGTTGACATGTGAGGTCTTCCATTCCGGAAGTGGAGGTGCTTTTAACGCAGTGGTGTGTCAAATAATTAACCTTTTGTGGGCAATATAAGTTTGTAATGTATGACTTCAAGCTGGATTCAAAACTATGACAGATTTTAAACGACTGTTCATTATACTTACTACGATGGAGAAACAAAGTTTCCGTTCTCTTTGTAGTCGGAATCTCCCCCACACCTTCTAAATTAATATGCATGTGGAACATTTTATTGGCTTTGTACACGAAAGTAAGCGTGGACGTTCTCTCACTCTGTCCAAAATACCCTGATCCCTTTTGTTACAAAGTCCTTAGTTTCAGAGGGTAGACACGGCTATTTTTAAGAAATAGTTACAAAAAAGTTGTTGTTGTTATTACCATTATCCTTTTCATATATTTGTTTTGGGGTTTTTAGACTTTTTCTTTTACTCTTTTGGTCTCTCAGACAACTAACTGCACTGCGCCGGCGTACTAAATAAAATTCGTCATATTTGGGGGAAAACAAAATAATGAAACATTTTTGTTTTACTGGCAGTGTGAACACACATTGAAAGATTTGTAATAGTTAAGGTCAGGAGCATTATTCATAAAGTAAACGTCAAGATCATTTTCACTTTCTCTTTCATTTTAAAGGAGCACATTGTCTTCGGATCGGGCGCTTTTTGGGTAGCGTTTGGTATGAAATTAAATAGTTGCAAGGTAACATTAAATTAAAGAAGTGATTCACACATCCCTTGGAATTGTGTGATTTTTGTGTAACTTCATGACAGAACACTGTTCCATTATTTTATCGAACCAAATGTTGGATTCATTATTGTAGAGACACGGGAAGGAGGCCGCCGGTCCACCATTTAAAAAGGACGAGCATTCACCAAAGTACAATAAATGCAAAATCCATAAATTATGATGTCTAAAATATGAAATTATCTCCAGTACTTGAACTGATTTTAATCCTCCATTTAATAACACATAATACAAAATAGCATAAACACTACAATATAAACACAGTACCTAATGTGAAAGGGCGAAAGGTCAACACGACACAAGGCTGGCTGCATACACACACAACCTTACGGATTGGGTTTGTGGGGTCTTGCTATTGTTGTTCTAATATTCCCTTTTCTAAAGAATTATCTTGTGGGGTCAAGGTTGAACAAAGAATTCTCTTGAGCGGTCCATTGTTCCATTGTTGAAAATACCCCACAGGGGCGCTCTCGCAAGCCCACCCAAGTTTACAATTTCTCAATTGAACCAACCCTAAAATTACAATATATCTTTCACAAAAAGACGATTAGATACAAAACAACACTCACGGATAGCTCAATAACACTATCCCTCCCCCAGATAAATAGTTTTTGGAGCATGGCCAGAGCCATGCTCCCTACAAAAATAGAGAGAAATACCTCTCGAAAATAAATGTGCTCTCTTTTGCTCAAAGCTAAAATGGAAAAGAAAATGAGCATAAAGGTCGCAACCCCGAACTTAACTTTTTGCTGTAAGATATGCTAATTAACATGGCGGACCGTATAATTATGTTGCTTACTACACACTGATCAATGCACCACTTGTCCACTATTCCCCAAATACTTTTACTCCAAACATTTGTAGATACCGAGCAATATGGCAATAGTTGTCTTTAAAAAAAAAACATGCAAACGTACCGTGATTTATAGACCAATTTTTAATTGAGAATATTTTAAAATGGCAAGTGGGGGGGGGGGGGGGGGGTGGGGGAGGGGGAGAGGAACATAGTGTTGTTTACCAAATGCTTGAATTTAGAGGCACGTAAAAATGCTTATAATTTGAAAACACTCGTTAACCAATATTACTCTATATAATTCCAGACGAACGTTTGAATTAATTATGTTTATCCGTAAAAATGTGGTCAATGTGCAAAATTACATCCAGTGCATTAAGATAATGTTATTTTGTTACAAAATTCCTTGCGAAACTTGTGGATGTTATTTGTTTGTGAGTTCCTTAAACGCACACTTTTGAATTTGCGTTTTGTGCTGAACTACGCCACAAATCAAGAAAAGAAACAAGAGAAGAAAAAAAGACCTCATATCAAGTTTGGTGTTCAAGTTCTACAGAACAAAGTTACTGTGAATGTGGCTTGTCAGATATTTTGTGAATGGTGTAACGAAGTTAATTTTGATTATATCAATTAAAATAAGCAGGGGTGAAATGGGGGGGCCTTCAAAATCTGGTTTCTATACTTTGACATTTTTGCTTTTTGCTGTTCATCAAGATGACACTGTAATCAACTGAAACTTTTACAGGTGACTTATGTTGTATCTTTCTTAAAAATTGGTCTATAAATCACCGTGTATGTTTATTCCCAAATCAGATTTCGAGGAAACAAAAAACTTTTTCGAATGAACTAGATGATATTTCGTCGTAACGAAACAATATTTCATGGTCGCCTTTTAAATTTGTTTCACCTGTCCGTCCCTTTAAGGGCTCAGTACCGACAAAACAAAGGGGACGACAGGACGAATGGAGGAACGTCCTTGGATATGTGTTGATGAACGTCTACTTATTTTGGTGGTGAGTAATTCGAAACAAAAGCCTACTCAATTTCAGAAATATTGAAGAGGGCTTATAATAATCGTTTAGCCGTTTGGAAGTTTTCTGCCCATTAGTTTAGGTGCAACCCCACGGTAAGCAGATTCCAGGGCCCAGTTTCATAGAGCTGCTTAACACAACAACAGCAAGCTTAATAAAATGACGCATACCAAAAGAAGGTTACCAGCCAAAATACTATGTCACATGTTCCTTTTGTGACTGGTATCTTGCTCCTTTTTGTTAAGCAGAAAAGTGTTGAGGACTTTGTTCGGCTTATTAAGCTTCTCTATGGAATTTGGCCCGGTATTAACACAATGTAAGGCTCCGGGATTAAGTACCGACACTTTAGCGCAGTGGGATAAGTGCCGGTACTGTCTCACTCTCAGACCACCCGGTCTGGGTTCGATTACCGTCTGCCCCTAATATAGGAACAAGGACTTTTGCTGACCGTGGCAACAGTGTGATTGGGATCTGCCTTGTTTCTCCCCTAAAGGGACAGGGCCCGCGAGGGCTAGGGATCGAGACAGGGGAGGACATGCTGTGAGTCGGTCGCCACACCTCACGGGAACTATATAGTAGCCGGTAAGGGGCCAGCGTGGCCGTTAATCCGAATCGCGGCACTTGAACGCCTGACGCCATCACAGCGTAACTTTTTATCTTTTTTTCTTTTTTTCAAGATTAAACTTTTTTACACCCCCACCTTCTTTCTATGTATCAAAATTGGAGAGGGTTGTTCATTATTTCGTAATTCAAAAACACTATGGAAACACATAATCCAAGAAAGCGCTCCAAAAATAGCCCACCCCCCCCCCCCGGAAAAAACGGGGAAAAGACAACCGACCAAACAAACAAACAAACAAAAACCATTCGAACAAACATCCCAACCCCCCAACCAACGAAAACAAACCTACCAAAACTTAAAATTAACTTGCCTCTTAAATTTACTGTTCTTTTCCGTCGCAATATATTTTGCATTCTTTTTCTCTCTTTTGTTTTCCTTCTTGTTTTTTTCATTTTCTTTTGTTTCTCAAACTTTTTTCTTTCTTTTTTTCGCTAGGATGGAGGTGTTTTTTCTTGGGGTGGGGGGGTGTTCTATTTAAAAAACTTATTTATTTCATTTTTATTTCTTTTTGTTTCTATTTCTTTTATTCTTTATTTAAATATCTACCTATTTTTGTGTGTTCGTTAATGTATTTTTATTAATTATTTCTTTTCCCTATCGCAAATGTTTCCAGTCACTTTTATTTCTTGAGGCGTTGTATTTGGTTGTCTATAAACCATGGTTATGAGACAAAATGGCGAGCATCTACCTTAAACAAAAATTATCTACACCTTCCGGCAAATAGAACCATTTTCAGGGACTACCTAGATCATCTAAAACCCCTCAAGTTGAAAGTCAATAACCCCCAAGTCAGATTCGGACGACTTTTTTTTTTACACGGTACCCATTTATTTGGCTCTCAGATCGGTCTAGAATAGAATATTTTGAGAGCCTATACAAAACAATAATGTGGCCGTTTGTCCGTTTTCTGCCATTTAAGTTGGGTGCACCCCACGGTGAGTAGATTCCAGGGCCAGTTTCATAGAGATGCCTAAGCACAAAAATATCTAAGCCTGAACAAAATGATGCTTACGAGAAGAAGGTTACCAGCCAAAATACTATGTCACATGTTCCTTTTGTGACTGGTATCTTGCTCCTTTTTGTTAAGCAGAAAAGTGTTGAGGACTTTGTTCGGCTTATTAAGCTTCTCTATGGAATTGGGCCCGGTATTAATACATTGTAAAGCTCCGGGATTAAGTACCGACACTTTAGCGCAGTGGGATAAGTGCCGGTACTGTCTCACTCTCAGACCACCCGGTCTGGGTTCGATTACCGTCTGCCCCTAATATAGGAACAAGGACTTTTGCTGACCGTGGCAACAGTGTGATTGGGATCTGCCTTGTTTCTCCCCTAAAGGGACAGGGCCCGCGAGGGCTAGGGATCGAGACAGGGGAGGACATGCTGTGAGTCGGTCGCCACACCTCACGGGAACTATATAGTAGCCGGTAAGGGGCCAGCGTGGCCGTTAATCCGAATCGCGGCACTTGAACGCCTGACGCCATCACAGCGTAACTTTTTATCTTTTTTTCTTTTTGCAAGATTAAACTTTTTTACACCCCCACCTTCTTTCTATGTATCAAAATTGGAGAGGGTTGTTCATGTTTTCGTAATTCAAAAACACTATGGAAACACATAATCCAAGCAAGCGCTCCAAAAATAGCCCCCTCCCCAAAAAAAACGGGGAAAAGACAACCGACCAAACAAACAAACAAACAAAAACCACTCGAACAAACATCCCAACCTCCCAACCAACGAAAACAAACCTACCAAAACTTAAAATTAACTTGCCTCTTAAATTTACTGTTCTTTTCCGTCGCAATATATTTTGCATTCTTTTTCTCTCTTTTGTTTTCCTTCTTGTTTTTTTTTTCATTTTCTTTTGTTTCTCAAACTTTTTTCTTTCTTTTTTCGCTAGGATGGAGGTGTTTTTTCTTGGGGTGGGGGTGTTCTATTTTAAAAACTTATTTATTCCTTTTGTATTTCTTTTTTTTTCTATTTCTTTTATTCTTTATTTATATATCTACCTATTTTTGTGTGTTCGTTAATGTATTTTTATTAATTATTTCTTTTCCCTAACGCAAATGTTTCCCGTCACTTTTATTTCTTGAGGCGTTGGATTTGGTTGTCTATAAACCATGGTTATGAGACAAAATGGCGAGCATCTACCTTTAACAAAAATTATCACTTGAACGCCTGACGCCATCACAGCGTAACTTTATATTTTATTTTTTTTTTTTTCAAGATTAAACTTTTTTACACCCCACCTTTTTTCTATGTATCAAGTTAGGAGAGGGTTGTTCATGTTTTCGTAATTCAAAAACACTATGGAAACACATAATCCAAGCAAGCGCTCCAAAAATAGCCCCCCCCAAAAAAAAAAAAAAAAAAAAAAAAAATACGGGAAAAGACAACCGACCAAACAAACAAACAAACAAAAACCACTCGAACAAACATCCCAACCCCCCAACCAACGAAAACAAACCTACCAAAACTTAAAATTAACTTGCCTCTTAAATTTACTGTTCTTTTCCGTCGCAATATATTTTGCATTCTTTTTCTCTCTTTTGTTATGAGACAAAATGGCGAGCATCTCCCTTTAACAAAAATTGGCCGTTAATCCGAATCGCGGCACTTGAACGCCTGACGCCATCACAGCGTAACTTTTTTCTTTTTTTCTTTTTTCAAGATTAAACTTTTTTACACCCCCACCTTCTTTCTATGTATCAAAATTGGAGAGGGTTGCTCATGTTTTCGTAATTCAAAAACACTATGGAAACACATAATCCAAGCAAGCGCTCCAAAAATAGCCCACCCCCACCCCCGAAAAAACGGGGAAAAGACAACCGACCAAACACACAAACAAACAAAAACCACTCGAACAAACATCCCAACCCCCCCAACCAACAAAAAACAAACCTACCAAAACTTAAAATTAACTTGCCTCTTAAATTTACTGTTCTTTTCCGTCGCAATACATTTTGCGATCTTTTTCTCTCTTTTGTTTTCCTTCATGTTTTTATCTTTTTCTTTTGTTTCTCTAACTTTTTTCTTTCTTTTTTTCGCTAGGGTGGAGGTGTTTTTATTTGGGGTGGGGGGGGGGTGTTCTATTTTAAAAATTTATTTATTTCTTTTTTAAATCTTTTTTTCTGATTATTTTATTCTTTATTTATATATCTACCTATTTTTTGTGTGTTCGTTTATGTATTTTTATTAATTATTTCTTTTCCCTATCGCAAATGTTTCCCGTCACTTTTATTTCTTGAGGCGTTGGATTTGGTTGTCTATAAACCATGGTTATGAGACAAAATGGCGAGCATCTACCTTTAACAAAAATTATCTACACTTTCTGGCAAATAGGACCATTTTCAGGGACTACCTAGATCATCTAAAACCCCTCAAGTTGGAAGTCAATAACCCCCAAGTCAGATTCGGACAACTTTTTTTTACACGGTACCCATTTATTTGGCTCTCAGATCGGTCTAGAATAGAATATTTTGAGAGCCTACAAAACAATAATGTGGCCGTTTGTCCGTTTTCTGCCATTTAAGTTGGGTGCACCCCACGGTGAGTAGATTCCAGGGCCAGTTTCATAGAGATGCCTGAGCACAAAAATATCTAAGCCTGAACAAAATGATGCTTACGAGAAGAAGGTTACCAGCCAAAATACCATGTCACATGTTCCTTTTGTGACTGGTATCTTGCTCCTTTTTGTTAAGCAGAAAGTGTTGAGGACTTTGTTCGGTTTATTAAGCTTCTCTATTGAATTGGGCCCGGTATTAATACATTGTAAAGCTCCGGGATTAAGTACCGACACTTTAGCGCAGTGGGATAAGTGCCGGTACTGTCTCACTCTCAGACCACCCGGTCTGGGTTCGATTACCGTCTGACCCTAATATAGGAACAAGGACTTTTGCTGACCGTGGCAACAGTGTGATTGGGATCTGCCTTGTTTCTCCCCTAAAGGGACAGGGCCCGCGAGGGCTAGGGATCGAGACAGGGAAGGACATGCTGTGAGTCGGTCGCCACACCTCACGGGAACTATATAGTAGCCGGTAAGGGGCCAGCGTGGCCGTTAGTCCGAATCGCGGCACTTGAACGCCTGACGCCATCACAGCGTAACTTTTTATTTTTTTTTCTTTTTCAAGATTAAACTTTTTTACACCCCCACCTTCTTTCTACGTATCAAAATTGGAAAGGGTTGTTCATGTTTTCGTAATTCAAAAACACTATGGAAACACATAATCCAAGCAAGCACTCCAAAAATAGCCCATCCCCCCCTCCCCGAAAAAAACGGGGAAAAGGCAACCGACCAAACAAACAAACAAACAAAAACCACTCGAACAAACATCCCAACCCCCCAACCAACGAAAACAAACCTACCAAAACTTAAACTTAACTTGCCTCTTAAATTTACTCTTCTTTTCCGTCGCAATATATTTTGCATTCTTTTTCTCTCTTTTGTTTTCCTTCTTGTTTTTATCTTTTTCTTTTGTTTCTCTAACTGTTTTCATTTTTTTCGCTAGGGTGGAGGTGTTTTTTCTTGGCGTGGGGGGGGTGTTCTATTTAAAAAACGTATTTATTTCTTTTTTATTTCTTTTTTTTCTGATTCTTTTATTCTTTATTTATATATCTACCTATTTTTGTGTGTGTTCGTTTATGTATTTTTATTAATTATTTCTTTTCCCAATCGCAAATGTTTCCAGTCACTTTTATTTCTTGAGGCGTTGGATTTGGTTGTCTATAAACATGGTTATGAGACAAAATGGCGAGCATCTACCTTTAACAAAAATTATCTACACTTTCCGGCAAATAGGACCATTTTCAGGGACTACCTAGATCATCTAAAACCCCTCAAGTTGGAAGTCAATAACCCCCAAGTCAGATTCGGACGACTTCTTTTTTACACAGTACCCATTTATTTGGCTCTCAGATCGGTCTAGAATAGAATATTTTGAGAGCCTACTAAACAATAATGTGGCCGTATGTCCGTTTTCTGCCATTTAAGTTGGGTGCACCCCACGGTGAGTAGATTCCAGGGCCAGTTTCATAGAGATGCCTGAGCACAAAAATATCTAAGCCTGAACAAAATGATGCTTACGAGAAGAAGGTTACCAGCCAAAATACTATGTCACATGTTCTCTTTGTGACTGGTATCTTGCTCCTTTTTGTTAAGCAGAAAAATGTTGAGGACTTTGTTCGGCTTATTAAGCTTCTCTATGGAATTGGGCCCGGTATTAATACATTGTAAAGCTCCGGGATTAAGTACCGACACTTTAGCGCAGTGGGATAAGTGCCGGTACTGTCTCACTCTCAGACCACCCGGTCTGGGTTCGATTACCGTCTGCCCCTAATATAGGAACAAGGACTTTTGCTGACCGTGGCAACAGTGTGATTGGGATCTGCCTTGTTTCTCCCCTAAAGGGACAGGGCCCGCGAGGGCTAGGGATCGAGACAGGGGAGGACATGCTGTGAGTCGGTCGCCACACCTCACGGGAACTATATAGTAGCCGGTAAGGGGCCAGCGTGGCCGTTAATCCGAATCGCGGCACTTGAACGCCTGACGCCATCACAGCGTAACTTTTTATCTTTTTTTCTTTTTTCAAGATTAAACTTTTTTACAACCCCACCTTCTTTCTATGTATCAAGTTAGGAGAGGGTTGTTCATGTTTTCGTAATTCAAAAACACTATGGAAACACATAATCCAAGCAAGCGCTCCAAAAATAGCCCCCCCCCCCGAAAAATACGGGAAAAGACAACCGACCAAACAAACAAACAAACAAAAACCACTCGAACAAACATCCCAACCCCCAAACCAACGAAAACAAACCTACCAAAACTTCAAATTAACTTGCCTCTTAAATTTACTGTTCTTTTCCGTCGCAATATATTTTGCATTCTTTTTCTCTCTTTTGTTTTCCTTCTTGTTTTTTTCTTTTTCTTTTGTTTCTCTAACTTTTTTCTTCTTTTTTTTTGCTTGGGTGGAGGTGTTTTTTCTTGGGGTGGGGGGGGTGTCCTATTTTAAAAACTTATTTATTGTTTTTATTTTTTTTTTCTATTTCTTTTATTCTTTATTTATATATCTACCTATTTTGTGTGTGTTCGTTTATGTATTTTTATTAATTATTTCTTTTCCCTATCGCAAATGTTTCCCATCGCTTTTAATTCTTGAGGCGTTGGATTCGGTTGTCTATAAACATGGTTATGAGACAAAATGGCGAGTATCTACATTTAACAAAAATTATCTACACTTTCCGGCAAATAGGACCATTTTCAGGGACTACCTAGATCATCTAAAACCCCTCAAGTTGGAAGTCAATAACCCCCAAGTCAGATTCGGACGACTTTTTTTTACACGGTACCCATTTATTTGGCTCTCAGATCGGTCTAGAATAGAATATTTTGAGAGCCTACAAAACAATAATGTGGCCGTTTGTCCGTTTTCTGCCATTTAAGTTGGGTGCACCCCCACGGTGAGTAGATTCCAGGGCCAGTTTCATAGAGACGCCTAAGCACAAAAATATCTAAGCCTGAACAAAATTATGCTTACGAGAAGAAGTTTACCAGCCAAAATACTATGTCACATGTTCCTTTTGTGACTGGTATCTTGCTCCTTTTTGTTAAGCAGAAAAGTGTTGAGGACTTTGTTCGGCTTATTAAGCTTCTCTATGGAATTGGGCCCGGTATTAATACATTGTAAAGCTCCGGGATTAAGTACCGACACTTTAGCGCAGTGGGATAAGTGCCGGTACTGTCTCACTCTCAGACCACCCGGTCTGGGTTCGATTACCGTCTGCCCCTAATATAGGAACAAGGACTTTTGCTGACCGTGGCAACAGTGTGATTGGGATCTGCCTTGTTTCTCCCCTAAAGGGACAGGGCCTGCGAGGGCTAGGGATCGAGACAGGGGAGGACATGCTGTGAGTCGGTCGCCACACCTCACGGGAACTATATAGTAGCCGGTAAGGGGCCAGCGTGGCCGTTAATCCGAATCGCGGCACTTGAACGCCTGACGCCATCACAGCGTAACTTTTTATCTTTTTTTCTTTTTTCAAGATTAAACTTTTTTACACCCCCACCTTCTTTCTATGTATCAAATTAGGAGAGGGTTGTTCATGTTTTCGTAATTCAAAAACACTATGGAAACACATAATCCAAGCAAGCGCTCCAAAAATAGCCCCCCCCCGAAAAATACGGGAAAAGACAACCGACCAAACAAACAAACAACAAAAACCACTCGAACAAACATCCCAACCCCCCAACCAACGAAAACAAACCTACCAAAACTTAAAATTAACTTGCCTCTTAAATTTACTGTTCTTTTCCGTCGCAATATATTTTGCGATCTTTTTCTCTCTTTTGTTTTCCTTCTTGTTTTTATCTTTTTCTATTGTTTCTCTAACTTTTTTCTATTTTTTTCGCTAGGGTGGAGGTGTTTTTATTTGGGGTGGGGGGTGTTCTATTTTAAAAACTTATTTATTTATTTTTTATTTCATTTTTTCTATTTCTTTTATTCTTTATTTATATATCTACCTATTTTGTGTGTGTTCGTTTATGTATTTTTATTAATTATTTCTTTTCCCTATCGCAAATGTTTCCCATCGCTTTTAATTCTTGAGGCGTTGGATTCGGTTGTCTATAAACATGGTTATGAGACAAAATGGCGAGTATCTACCTTTAACAAAAATTATCTACACTTTCCGGCAAATAGGACCATTTTCAGGGACTACCTAGATCATCTAAAACCCCTCAAGTTGGAAGTCAATAACCCCCAAGTCAGATTCGGACGACTTTTTTTTACACGGTACCCATTTATTTGGCTCTCAGATCGGTCTAGAATAGAATATTTTGAGAGCCTACAAAACAATAATGTGGCCGTTTGTCCGTTTTCTGCCATTTAAGTTGGGTGCACCCCCACGGTGAGTAGATTCCAGGGCCAGTTTCATAGAGACGCTTAAGCACAAAAATATCTAAGCCTGAACAAAATGATGCTTACGAGAAGAAGTTTACCAGCCAAAATACTATGTCACATGTTCCTTTTGTGACTGGTATCTTGCTCCTTTTTGTTAAGCAGAAAAGTGTTGAGGACTTTGTTCGGCTTATTAAGCTTCTCTATGGAATTGGGCCCGGTATTAATACATTGTAAAGCTCCAGGATTAAGTACCGACACTTTAGCGCAGTGGGATAAGTGCCGGTACTGTCTCACTCTCAGACCACCCGGTCTGGGTTCGATTACCGTCTGCCCCTAATATAGGAACAAGGACTTTTGCTGACCGTGGCAACAGTGTGATTGGGATCTGCCTTGTTTCTCCCCTAAAGGGACAGGGCCCGCGAGGGCTAGGGATCGAGACAGGGGAGGACATGCTGTGAGTCGGTCGCCACACCTCACGGGAACTATATAGTAGCCGGTAAGGGGCCAGCGTGGCCGTTAATCCGAATCGCGGCACTTGAACGCCTGACGCCATCACAGCGTAACTTTTTATTTATTTATTTTTTTCAAGATTAAACTTTTTTACACCCCCACCTTCTTTCTATGTATCAAGTTAGGAGAGGGTTGTTCATGTTTTCGTAATTCAAAAACACTATGGAAACACATAATCCAAGCAAGCGCTCCAAAAATAGCCCCCCCCCCCCGAAAAATACGGGAAAAGACAACCGACCAAACAAACAAACAAACAAAAACCACTCGAACAAACATCCCAACCCCCCAACCAACGAAAACAAACCTACCAAAACTTCAAATTAACTTGCCTCTTAAATTTACTGTTCTTTTCCGTCGCAATATATTTTGCATTCTTTTTCTCTCTTTTGTTTTCCTACTTGTTTTTTCTTTTTCTTTTGTCTCTCTAACTTTTTTCTTCTTTTTTTTGCTAGGATGGAGGTGTTTTTTCTTGGGGTGGGGGGGGGGTGTCCTATTTTAAAAACTTATTTATTGTTTTTATTTTTTTTTTCTATTTCTTTTATTCTTTATTTATATATCTACCTATTTTGTGTGTGTTCGTTTATGTATTTTTATTAATTATTTCTTTTCCCTATCGCAAATGTTTCCCATCGCTTTTAATTCTTGAGGCGTTGGATTCGGTTGTCTATAAACATGGTTATGAGACAAAATGGCGAGTATCTACCTTTAACAAAAATTATCTACACTTTCCGGCAAATAGGACCATTTTCAGGGACTACCTAGATCATCTAAAACCCCTCAAGTTGGAAGTCAATAACCCCCAAGTCAGATTCGGACGACTTTTTTTTACACGGTACCCATTTATTTGGCTCTCAGATCGGTCTAGAATAGAATATTTTGAGAGCCTACAAAACAATAATGTGGCCGTTTGTCCGTTTTCTGCCATTTAAGTTGGGTGCACCCCCACGGTGAGTAGATTCCAGGGCCAGTTTCATAGAGACGCCTAAGCACAAAAATATCTAAGCCTGAACAAAATGATGCTTACGAGAAGAAGTTTACCAGCCAAAATACTATGTCACATGTTCCTTTTGTGACTGGTATCTTGCTCCTTTTTGTTAAGCAGAAAAGTGTTGAGGACTTTGTTCGGCTTATTAAGCTTCTCTATGGAATTGGGCCCGGTATTAATACATTGTAAAGCTCCGGGATTAAGTACCGACACTTTAGCGCAGTGGGATAAGTGCCGGTACTGTCTCACTCTCAGACCACCCGGTCTGGGTTCGATTACCGTCTGCCCCTAATATAGGAACAAGGACTTTTGCTGACCGTGGCAACAGTGTGATTGGGATCTGCCTTGTTTCTCCCCTAAAGGGACAGGGCCCGCGAGGGCTAGGGATCGAGACAGGGGAGGACATGCTGTGAGTCGGTCGCCACACCTCACGGGAACTATATAGTAGCCGGTAAGGGGCCAGCGTGGCCGTTAATCCGAATCGCGGCACTTGAACGCCTGACGCCATCACAGCGTAACTTTTTATTTATTTATTTTTTTCAAGATTAAACTTTTTTACACCCCCACCTTCTTTCTATGTATCAAATTAGGAGAGGGTTGTTCATGTTTTCGTAATTCAAAAACACTATGGAAACACATAATCCAAGCAAGCGCTCCAAAAATAGCCCCCCCCCCCCGAAAAATACGGGAAAAGACAACCGACCAAACAAACAAACAAACAAAAACCACTCGAACAAACATCCCAACCCCCCAACCAACGAAAACAAACCTACCAAAACTTCAAATTAACTTGCCTCTTAAATTTACTGTTCTTTTCCGTCGCAATATATTTTGCATTCTTTTTCTCTCTTTTGTTTTCCTACTTGTTTTTTCTTTTTCTTTTGTCTCTCTAACTTTTTTCTTCTTTTTTTTGCTAGGATGGAGGTGTTTTTTCTTGGGGTGGGGGGGGGGGTGTCCTATTTTAAAAACTTATTTATTGTTTTTATTTTTTTTTTCTATTTCTTTTATTCTTTATTTATATATCTACCTATTTTGTGTGTGTTCGTTTATGTATTTTTATTAATTATTTCTTTTCCCTATCGCAAATGTTTCCCATCGCTTTTAATTCTTGAGGCGTTGGATTCGGTTGTCTATAAACATGGTTATGAGACAAAATGGCGAGTATCTACCTTTAACAAAAATTATCTACACTTTCCGGCAAATAGGACCATTTTCAGGGACTACCTAGATCATCTAAAACCCCTCAAGTTGGAAGTCAATAACCCCCAAGTCAGATTCGGACGACTTTTTTTTACACGGTACCCATTTATTTGGCTCTCAGATCGGTCTAGAATAGAATATTTTGAGAGCCTACAAAACAATAATGTGGCCGTTTGTCCGTTTTCTGCCATTTAAGTTGGGTGCACCCCCACGGTGAGTAGATTCCAGGGCCAGTTTCATAGAGACGCCTAAGCACAAAAATATCTAAGCCTGAACAAAATGATGCTTACGAGAAGAAGTTTACCAGCCAAAATACTATGTCACATGTTCCTTTTGTGACTGGTATCTTGCTCCTTTTTGTTAAGCAGAAAAGTGTTGAGGACTTTGTTCGGCTTATTAAGCTTCTCTATGGAATTGGGCCCGGTATTAATACATTGTAAAGCTCCGGGATTAAGTACCGACACTTTAGCGCAGTGGGATAAGTGCCGGTACTGTCTCACTCTCAGACCACCCGGTCTGGGTTCGATTACCGTCTGCCCCTAATATAGGAACAAGGACTTTTGCTGACCGTGGCAACAGTGTGATTGGGATCTGCCTTGTTTCTCCCCTAAAGGGACAGGGCCCGCGAGGGCTAGGGATCGAGACAGGGGAGGACATGCTGTGAGTCGGTCGCCACACCTCACGGGAACTATATAGTAGCCGGTAAGGGGCCAGCGTGGCCGTTAATCCGAATCGCGGCACTTGAACGCCTGACGCCATCACAGCGTAACTTTTTTTCTTTTTTTCTTTTTTCAAGATTAAACTTTTTTACACCCCCACCTTCTTTCTATGTATCAAATTAGGAGAGGGTTGTTCATGTTTTCGTAATTCAAAAACACTATGGAAACACATAATCCAAGCAAGCGCTCCAAAAATAGCCCCCCCCCCCCGAAAAATACGGGAAAAGACAACCGACCAAACAAACAAACAACAAAAACCACTCGAACAAACATCCCAACCCCCCAACCAACGAAAACAAACCTACCAAAACTTAAAATTAACTTGCCTCTTAAATTTACTGTTCTTTTCCGTCGCAATACATTTTGCGATCTTTTTCTCTCTTTTGTTTTCCTTCTTGTTTTTATCTTTTTCTATTGTTTCTCTAACTTTTTTCTATTTTTTTCGCTAGGGTGGAGGTGTTTTTATTTGGGGTGGGGGGTGTTCTATTTTAAAAACTTATTTATTTATTTTTTATTTCATTTTTTCTATTTCTTTTATTCTTTATTTATATATCTACCTATTTTGTGTGTGTTCGTTTATGTATTTTTATTAATTATTTCTTTTCCCTATCGCAAATGTTTCCCGTCACTTTTATTTCTTGAGGCGTTGGATTCGGTTGTCTATAAACATGGTTATGAGACAAAATGGTGAGCATCTACCTTTAACAAAAATTATCTACACTTTCCGGCAAATAGGACCATTTTCAGGGACTACCTAGATCATCTAAAACCCCTCAAGTTGGAAGTCAATAACCCCCAAGTCAGATTCGGACGACTTTTTTTTACACGGTACCCATTTATTTGGCTCTCAGATCGGTCTAGAATAGAATATTTTGAGAGCCTACAAAACAATAATGTGGCCGTTTGTCCGTTTTCTGCCATTTAAGTTGGGTGCACCCCCACGGTGAGTAGATTCCAGGGCCAGTTTCATAGAGATGCCTAAGCACAAAAATATCTAAGCCTGAACAAAATTATGCTTACGAGAAGAAGTTTACCAGCCAAAATACTATGTCACATGTTCCTTTTGTGACTGGTATCTTGCTCCTTTTTGTTAAGCAGAAAAGTGTTGAGGACTTTGTTCGGCTTATTAAGCTTCTCTATGGAATTGGGCCCGGTATTAATACATTGTAAAGCTCCAGGATTAAGTACCGACACTTTAGCGCAGTGGGATAAGTGCCGGTACTGTCTCACTCTCAGACCACCCGGTCTGGGTTCGATTACCGTCTGCCCCTAATATAGGAACAAGGACTTTTGCTGACCGTGGCAACAGTGTGATTGGGATCTGCCTTGTTTCTCCCCTAAAGGGACAGGGCCCGCGAGGGCTAGGGATCGAGACAGGGGAGGACATGCTGTGAGTCGGTCGCCACACCTCACGGGAACTATATAGTAGCCGGTAAGGGGCCAGCATGGCCGTTAATCCGAATCGCGGCACTTGAACGCCTGACGCCATCACAGCGTAACTTTTTATTTATTTATTTTTTTCAAGATTAAACTTTTTTACACCCCCACCTTCTTTCTATGTATCAAGTTAGGAGAGGGTTGTTCATGTTTTCGTAATTCAAAAACACTATGGAAACACATAATCCAAGCAAGCGCTCCAAAAATAGCCCCCCCCCCGAAAAATACGGGAAAAGACAACCGACCAAACAAACAAACAAACAAAAACCACTCGAACAAACATCCCAACCCCCCAACCAACGAAAACAAACCTACCAAAACTTCAAATTAACTTGCCTCTTAAATTTACTGTTCTTTTCCGTCGCAATATATTTTGCATTCTTTTTCTCTCTTTTGTTTTCCTACTTGTTTTTTCTTTTTCTTTTGTTTCTCTAACTTTTTTCTTCTTTTTTTTGCTAGGATGGAGGTGTTTTTTCTTGGGGTGGGGGGGGGGGGTGTCCTATTTTAAAAACTTATTTATTGTTTTTATTTTTTTTTTCTATTTCTTTAATTCTTTATTTCTATATCTACCTATTTTGTGTGTGTTCGTTTATGTATTTTTATAAATTATTTCTTTTCCCTATCGCAAATGTTTCCCGTCACTTTTATTTCTTGAGGCGTTGGATTCGGTTGTCTATAAACATGGTTATGAGACAAAATGGCGAGTATCTACCTTTAACAAAAATTATCTACACTTTCCGGCAAATAGGACCATTTTCAGGGACTACCTAGATCATCTAAAACCCCTCAAGTTGGAAGTCAATAACCCCCAAGTCAGATTCGGACGACTTTTTTTTACACGGTACCCATTTATTTGGCTCTCAGATCGGTCTAGAATAGAATATTTTGAGAGCCTACAAAACAATAATGTGGCCGTTTGTCCGTTTTCTGCCATTTAAGTTGGGTGCACCCCACGGTGAGTAGATTCCAGGGCCAGTTTCATAGAGACGCCTAAGCACAAAAATATCTAAGCCTGAACAAAATGATGCTTACGAGAAGAAGGTTACCAGCTAAAATACTATGTCACATGTTCTCTTTGTGACTGGTATCTTGCTCCTTTTTGTTAAGCAGAAAAGTGTTGAGGACTTTGTTCGGCTTATTAAGCTTCTCTATGGAATTGGGCCCGGTATTAATACATTGTAAAGCTCCGGGATTAAGTACCGACACTTTAGCGCAGTGGGATAAGTGCCGGTACTGTCTCACTCTCAGACCACCCGGTCTGGGTTCGATTACCGTCTGCCCCTAATATAGGAACAAGGACTTTTGCTGACCGTGGCAACAGTGTGATTGGGATCTGCCTTGTTTCTCCCCTAAAGGGACAGGGCCCGCGAGGGCTAGGGATCGAGACAGGGGAGGACATGCTGTGAGTCGGTCGCCACACCTCACGGGAACTATATAGTAGCCGGTAAGGGGCCAGCGTGGCCGTTAATCCGAATCGCGGCACTTGAACGCCTGACGCCATCACAGCGTAACTTTTTATCTTTTTTTCTTTTTTCAAGATTAAACTTTTTTACACCCCAACCTTCTTTCTATGTATCAAAATTGGAGAGGGTTGTTCATGTTTTCGTAATTCAAAAACACTATGGAAACACATAATCCAAGCAAGCGCTCCAAAAATAGCCCCCCCCCCAGAAAAAAACGGGGAAAAGACAACCGACCAAACAAACAAACAAACAAAAACCACTCGAACAAACATCCCAACCTCCCAACCAACGAAAACAAACCTACCAAAACTTAAAATTAACTTGCCTCTTAAATTTACTGTTCTTTTCCGTCGCAATACATTTTGCGATCTTTTTCTCTCTTTTGTTTTCCTTCTTAATTTTATCTTTTTCTTTTGTTTCTCTAACTTTTTTCTCTTTTTTTCGCTAGGGTGGAGGTGTTTTTATTTGGGGTGGGGGGTGTTCTATTTTAAAAATTTATTTATTTCTTGTTTAAATCTTTTTTTTCTGATTCTTTTATTCTTTATTTATATATCTACCTATTTTTTGTGTGTTCGTTTATGTATTTTTATTAATTATTTCTTTTCCCTATCGCAAATGTTTCCCGTCACTTTTATTTCTTGAGGCGTTGGATTTGGTTGTCTATAAACCATGGTTATGAGACAAAATGGCGAGCATCTACCTTTAACAAAAATTATCTACACTTTCCGGCAAATGGGACCATTTTCAGGGACTACCTAGATCATCTAAAACCCCTCAAGTTGGAAGTCAATAACCCCCAAGTCAGATTCGGACAACTTTTTTTTACACGGTACCCATTTATTTGGCTCTCAGATCGGTCTAGAATAGAATATTTTGAGAGCCTACAAAACAATAATGTGGCCGTTTGTCCGTTTTCTGCCATTTAAGTTGGGTGCACCCCACGGTGAGTAGATTCCAGGGCCAGTTTCATAGAGATGCCTGAGCACAAAAATATCTAAGCCTGAACAAAATGATGCTTACGAGAAGAAGGTTACCAGCCAAAATACCATGTCACATGTTCCTTTTGTGACTTGTATCTTGCTCCTTTTTGTTAAGCAGAAAGTGTTGAGGACTTTGTTCGGTTTATTAAGCTTCTCTATTGAATTGGGCCCGGTATTAATACATTGTAAAGCTCCGGGATTAAGTACCGACACTTTAGCGCAGTGGGATAAGTGCCGGTACTGTCTCACTCTCAGACCACCCGGTCTGGGTTCGATTACCGTCTGCCCCTAATATAGGAACAAGGACTTTTGCTGACCGTGGCAACAGTGTGATTGGGATCTGCCTTGTTTCTTCCCTAAAGGGACAGGGCCCGCGAGGGCTAGGGATCGAGACAGGGGAGGACATGCTGTGAGTCGGTCGCCACACCTCACGGGAACTATATAGTAGCCGGTAAGGGGCCAGCGTGGCCGTTAGTCCGAATCGCGGCACTTGAACGCCTGACGCCATCACAGCGTAACTTTGTATCTTTTTTTCTTTTTCAAGATTAAACTTTTTTACACCCCCACCTTCTTTCTATGTATCAAAATTGGAAAGGGTTGTTTATGTTTTCGTAATTCAAAAACACTATGGAAACACATAATCCAAGCAAGCACTCCAAAAATAGCCCATCCCCCCCTCCCCGAAAAAAACGGGGAAAAGACAACCGACCAAACAAACAAACAAACAAAAACCACTCGAACAAACATCCCAACCCCCCAACCAACGAAAACAAACCTACCAAAACTTAAACTTAACTTGCCTCTTAAATTTACTGTTCTTTTCCGTCGCAATATATTTTGCATTCTTTTTCTCTCTTTTGTTTTCCTTCTTGTTTTTATCTTTTTCTTTTGTTTCTCTAACTGTTTTCATTTTTTTCGCTAGGGTGGAGGTGTTTTTTCTTGGCGTGGGGGGGGGTGTTCTATTTAAAAAACGTATTTATTTCTTTTTTATTTCTTTTTTTTCTGATTCTTTTATTCTTTATTTATATATCTACCTATTTTTGTGTGTGTTCGTTTATGTATTTTTATTAATTATTTCTTTTCCCAATCGCAAATGTTTCCAGTCACTTTTATTTCTTGAGGCGTTGGATTTGGTTGTCTATAAACATGGTTATGAGACAAATTGGCGAGCATCTACCTTTAACAAAAATTATCTACACTTTCCGGCAAATAGGACCATTTTCAGGGACTACCTAGATCATCTAAAACCCCTCAAGTTGGAAGTCAATAACCCCCAAGTCAGATTCGGACGACTTCTTTTTTACACAGTACCCATTTATTTGGCTCTCAGATCGGTCTAGAATAGAATATTTTGAGAGCCTACTAAACAATAATGTGGCCGTATGTCCGTTTTCTGCCATTTAAGTTGGGTGCACCCCACGGTGAGTAGATTCCAGGGCCAGTTTCATAGAGATGCCTGAGCACAAAAATATCTAAGCCTGAACAAAATGATGCTTACGAGAAGAAGGTTACCAGCCAAAATACTATGTCACATGTTCTCTTTGTGACTGGTATCTTGCTCCTTTTTGTTAAGCAGAAAAGTGTTGAGGACTTTGTTCGGCTTATTAAGCTTCTCTATGGAATTGGGCCCGGTATTAATACATTGTAAAGCTCCGGGATTAAGTACCGACACTTTAGCGCAGTGGGATAAGTGCCGGTACTGTCTCACTCTCAGACCACCCGGTCTGGGTTCGATTACCGTCTGCCCCTAATATAGGAACAAGGACTTTTGCTGACCGTGGCAACAGTGTGATTGGGATCTGCCTTGTTTCTCCCCTAAAGGGACAGGGCCCGCGAGGGCTAGGGATCGAGACAGGGGAGGACATGCTGTGAGTCGGTCGCCACACCTCACGGGAACTATATAGTAGCCGGTAAGGGGCCAGCGTGGCCGTTAATCCGAATCGCGGCACTTGAACGCCTGACGCCATCACAGCGTAACTTTTTATCTTTTTTTCTTTTATCAAGATTAAACTTTTTTACAACCCCACCTTTTTCATATGTATCAAAATTGGAGAGGGTTGTTCATGTTTTCGTAATTCAAAAACACTATGGAAACACATAATCCAAGCAAGCGCTCCAAAAATAGCCCCCCCCCCCCGCGAAAAATACGGGAAAAGACAACCAACCAAACAAACAAACAAACAAAAACCACTCGAACAAACATCCCAACCCCCCAACCAACGAAAACAAACCTACCAAAACTTCAAATTAACTTGCCTCTTAAATTTACTGTTCTTTTCCGTCGCAATATATTTTGCATTCTTTTTCTCTCTTTTGTTTTCCTTCTTGTTTTTTTCTTTTTCTTTTGTTTCTCTAACTTTTTTCTTCTTTTTTTTTGCTAGGGTGGAGGTGTTTTTTCTTGGGGTAGGGGGTGTGTCCTATTTTAAAAACTTATTTATTTTTTTTAATTTTTTTTTCTATTTCTTTTATTCTTTATTTATATATCTTCCTATTTTGTGTGTGTTCGTTTATGTATTTTTATTAATTATTTCTTTTCCCTATCGCAAATGTTTCCCATCACTTTTAATTCTTGAGGCGTTGGATTCGGTTGTCTATAAACATGGTTATGAGACAAAATGGCGAGTATCTACCTTTAACAAAAATTATCTACACTTTCCGGCAAATAGGACCATTTTCAGGGACTACCTAGATCATCTAAAACCCCTCAAGTTGGAAGTCAATAACCCCCAAGTCAGATTCGGACGACTTTTTTTTTACACGGTACCCATTTATTTGGCTCTCAGATCGGTCTAGAATAGAATATTTTGAGAGCCTACAAAACAATAATGTGGCCGTTTGTCCGTTTTCTGCCATTTAAGTTGGGTGCACCCCACGGTGAGTAGATTCCAGGGCCAGTTTCATAGAGACGCCTAAGCACAAAAATATCTAAGCCTGAACAAAATGATGCTTACGAGAAGAAGTTTACCAGCCAAAATACTATGTCACATGTTCCTTTTGTGACTGGTATCTTGCTCCTTTTTGTTAAGCAGAAAAGTGTTGAGGACTTTGTTCGGCTTATTAAGCTTCTCTATGGAATTGGGCCCGGTATTAATACATTGTAAAGCTCCAGGATTAAGTACCGACACTTTAGCGCAGTGGGATAAGTGCCGGTACTGTCTCACTCTCAGACCACCCGGTCTGGGTTCGATTACCGTCTGCCCCTAATATAGGAACAAGGACTTTTGCTGACCGTGGCAACAGTGTGATTGGGATCTGCTTTGTTTCTCCCCTAAAGGGACAGGGCCCGCGAGGGCTAGGGATCGAGACAGGGGAGGACATGCTGTGAGTCGGTCGCCACACCTCACGGGAACTATATAGTAGCCGGTAAGGGGCCAGCGTGGCCGTTAATCCGAATCGCGGCACTTGAACGCCTGACGCCATCACAGCGTAACTTTTTATCTTTTTTTCTTTTTTCAAGATTAAACTTTTTTACACCCCCACCTTCTTTCTATGTATCAAGTTAGGAGAGGGTTGTTCATGTTTTCGTAATTCAAAAACACTATGGAAACACATAATCCAAGCAAGCGCTCCAAAAATAGCCCCCCCCCCCCGAAAAATACGGGAAAAGACAACCGACCAAACAAACAAACAAACAAAAACCACTCGAACAAACATCCCAACCCCCCAACCAACGAAAACAAACCTACCAAAACTTCAAATTAACTTGCCTCTTAAATTTACTGTTCTTTTCCGTCGCAATATATTTTGCATTCTTTTTCTCTCTTTTGTTTTCCTTCTTGGTTTTTTCTTTTTCTTTTGTTTCTCTAACTTTTTTTTTCTTTTTTTTTGCTAGGGTGGAGGTGTTTTTTCTTGGGGTAGGGGGGTGTCCTATTTTAAAAACTTATTTTTTTTTTTTATTTTTTTTTCTATTTCTTTTATTCTTTATTTATATATCTTCCTATTTTGTGTGTGTTCGTTTATGTATTTTTATTAATTATTTCTTTTCCCTATCGCAAATGTTTCCCATCACTTTTAATTCTTGAGGCGTTGGATTCGGTTGTCTATAAACATGGTTATGAGACAAAATGGCGAGTATCTACCTTTAACAAAAATTATCTACACTTTCCGGCAAATAGGACCATTTTCAGGGACTACCTAGATCATCTAAAACCCCTCAAGTTGGAAGTCAATAACCCCCAAGTCAGATTCGGACGACTTTTTTTTACACGGTACCCATTTATTTGGCTCTCAGATCGGTCTAGAATAGAATATTTTGAGAGCCTACAAAACAATAATGTGGCCGTTTGTCCGTTTTCTGCCATTTAAGTTGGGTGCACCCCACGGTGAGTAGATTCCAGGGCCAGTTTCATAGAGACGCCTAAGCACAAAAATATCTAAGCCTGAACAAATGATGCTTACGAGAAGAAGTTTACCAGCCAAAATACTATGTCACATGTTCCTTTTGTGACTGGTATCTTGCTCCTTTTTGTTAAGCAGAAAAGTGTTGAGGACTTTGTTCGGCTTATTAAGCTTCTCTATGGAATTGGGCCCGGTATTAATACATTGTAAAGCTCCGGGATTAAGTACCGACACTTTAGCGCAGTGGGATAAGTGCCGGTACTGTCTCACTCTCAGACCACCCGGTCTGGGTTCGATTACCGTCTGCCCCTAATATAGGAACAAGGACTTTTGCTGACCGTGGCAACAGTGTGATTGGGATCTGCCTTGTTTCTCCCCTAAAGGGACAGGGCCCGCGAGGGCTAGGGATCGAGACAGGGGAGGACATGCTGTGAGTCGGTCGCCACACCTCACGGGAACTATATAGTAGCCGGTAAGGGGCCAGCGTGGCCGTTAATCCGAATCGCGGCACTTGAACGCCTGACGCCATCACAGCGTAACTTTTTATCTTTTTTTCTTTTTTCAAGATTAAACTTTTTTACACCCCCACCTTCTTTCTATGTATCAAATTAGGAGAGGGTTGTTCATGTTTTCGTAATTCAAAAACACTATGGAAACACATAATCCAAGCAAGCGCTCCAAAAATAGCCCACCCCCTCCCCCCGAAAAAAAACGGGGAAAAGACAACCGACCAAACACCTGACGCTATCACAGCTTAACTTTTTATCTTTTTTCTACTTCAAGATTTAACTTTTTTACATCGTTTATTGATTTTGTTTTCCCTTTCACAAACGTCTCCCGTCACATTTATTTTGGGGGGCGTTGCATTTGGTTGATAAACCATGGTTGTGTTTTATTATGGTTATGAGCGTGAATGGCGAAAAAAATTGTCCTTACACTTTTCCGTCAAATAGTACCATTTTCAGGGCCTAGGTCATCTAAACTCTCTGTAGTTTATATCAATAATCCCCAGGTCACAATTGGACGACTTTTTCTTACATTGTGCCCATTTCTTTTTGCTCTCAAATCGGTCTAGTGTACAATATTTTGAGGGCCAACAAGTTATTAATGTGGCCGTCTCGCATACACTGGCGGTATTCTCTTTTAAATTCGAGCCTTGCACTTCATACCAAGCATTTCTTGTAGCAAGGTTTTTGAAACCGGATTCTTGGGTTTTTCAATCATTGTGTCGAGGCTGAAACTCGACGACCCCTGATTAAGTTGTCAT
The DNA here is from genome assembly GCA_023634235.1 of Pisaster brevispinus. Taxonomy (NCBI): domain Eukaryota; kingdom Metazoa; phylum Echinodermata; class Asteroidea; order Forcipulatida; family Asteriidae; genus Pisaster; species Pisaster brevispinus. The sequence continues at coordinate 17,893,311 of JAMKCF010000006.1, read as the reverse complement.
AGGCATAGCTCTATGGTACGATTCAGTATACGGACATATCTTTTTAGATTTTTGTTTCGGAAGTGATGGAAGGATTAGGGGACGGAACTTTAGAGCTAGAAACTGGCTGATTTTGAAGGTATGAAAGTGTTGAGTACACCTCACTTTCGTTTTGGGAAGGTAGTCTGTCACTGTGTTAGAGGTCACTGGAAATGTAAAGTTAGTTTATCTTTTATACTCGGGCTGGGAGAGATTTTCGGCGGGACACAGATACTCAAAATTGGTAGATTACGACTTCTGTTGTTTTTAAAAACTCGATGGAGGAGCATTTTGATGGAGTTCGGTTATGAGTGAATGCAATGAAAAGCTGCATTTAATTCGGAAAGGGACATTTTCGAACTAAATCTTTTACAGTTCGGTGTTTTGGGCTTTTCTGCTCATATATTTTGGGGGCCGGCAACTAGCGCCCTCCTAAATTCGGGCAAATCAACCCACGTTGCAACCCCCCCCCCCTCCCCAACCAAAGATTCCCTAGTCCCTTAGTGATGATTTCATCTGCTCATTGGCAAACTTCAGATAAAGTTGATGGATGAATTATGCATAATGTTTTCTACTATCGAAACTGTTGGTGGGAAAAAAGTAAAGAAACAAATAAGACCCCCAAACGAACTGGTAAATGTGCTTACCCCAGCTACGGTGGCTCCTTAGTCCATAACATGATTCGTGCACTCTCTGCAAAGTTTTTGAGCCATTGATAGCAGAGTATGATTATTTGAAGGAAGTTCGGAGGGCTGTGGTCAATAAACAAATAACTGACAGAAGAGACTTGGGATAGGTATAAACTGTTGAGCCACTAAAGTCAGGATTTGGCATTTCCAGAGCTCTGTGGGATCGGTATCGCCGGGGAAACACATTTTATTATTGAACAGTGCCACGTTTTTAACACACAACAGACACTTGCCTCAAAATCATCTTATTGTGAAAAGGGTACTAGATAGATCTAGAAAAAAGGTTTTCAGGGTTGGGAATACTGGTATCACAAAGTTTGTAGGATAAACGTAACTTAATTTTATACTAGCCTACCAGTATTCGTTTGTTTTGCACTAGACTCTCCATCGGGTGAGTCAATGTTGCACAATGGGGGTGGAAACTACATAACAACTCTTTTCAGTATAAACCCTGATTTTGTTTATTTTGGTTAAATGTTAATTCGATATATAACTTTAATTTGAGTGGTATTTGAATTTTTGAGACTCCAATATTTTCTTATTCTTTAAGTGGTATTAAAATAATGTGTTGTTTTAATGCCTCATCTTTATGAAAATAATGGTCTCGCCCCAAAAACCAAACAAGATGGCAGCCTCCACCGGGATAGCAGGTGCAAGCTTTTCGTCATGAGATGTTATTTGCTTTGTTGATGTTCATACGAGCCTTCAGACTTTGTTCAACATGGGGAAAAAGAAGAATAAATCCCCCAAACCAATTGCATCCATAAGTGTTCCTAGTAAGAAGAATTTGGAAGGCGGGAGTGATGCAAAAACAGGTTTGTTTGAATTGAAGCTTCCGATGGTTTCCCCTACTCCTAGAACTATGCGGTTCGTTCCGCTATCTCTCGAACGAACCGCATAGTTCTAGGAGTAGGTTTCCCCTACTCCTACGTTTACGTTTACGTTGATTGACTCAGCAGGATCCATAAGTTTGGACGTAATGCTAAGGGTAGAACTATTCGGTTCGTTCCGCTATCGTCTCCCCGACCCTCATAGGTCATCATGTACAAAATCCTATTCGAAACTTTTTCCCCTTCACGTTTATGCACCTGGACTTCTCTTTTGAAAACGGAGCTCGCCAAAATTAGGCTCTATGTGTTTATTGTTTTCACAGTGAGCTCGGGGTGGGTCCAGAAAATCCACTCCGCTTTTTTTTGTGGAGTGGATTTTCTGGACCCACCCCGAGCTCACTGTGAAAACAATGAATACAAAGAGCCTAATTTTGGCGAGCTCCGTTTTCAAAAGAGAAGTCCAGGTGCATAAACGTGAAGGGGAAAAAGTTTCGAATAGGATTTTGTACATGATGACCTATGACTTATGAGGTTCGGGGAGACGATAGCGGAACGAACCGAATAGTTCTACATGTAGGAGTAGGTTTCCCCCATCCCCATTCCCCCATTCCCCCCACGACTCGTAGTACTACTGTAGGAGTAGTGTAGTACTACTAGTGTAGTACGTACTGACTGATGACTGACTTCGTAACCTGGGCCCAATTTTATAGCGCTGCTTTAACGGTAAGCAAATTGTTGTGCTACTGCTAAATACTATAGCGGAAAAATTTGCTTAAGCGTAAGCGTATTTCACAGGTTAGCAAGATGATTCTACATGTACTTAGGTGGTCAGCTTGCGCGTTCACCATGATGGATTTACTTACTTCATGTACTTACGTCGTTAAATTTCATACAGTAAAATTTATAACAAGCATTTTTCATAATTTTATATTATACCTGATGTAGGAACCTGAAATTTTGTTCACATAAATCTTGCGTCTGAAACAGTAGCGTTCAGTAAGCACCAGAAGGTTAGCATGCCTTTTTGTGTGGTTACGGTTAGCAGCGCTATGAAATGGAAATTGCACAGTAAGCACAAAATCGGCCGTTAAGCAGCTCTATGAAATTGGGCCCTGTTGTTGTGAACACTGAGTGTGAGCAATTGGTAACTTAAATATAGAACGTTACAAAACAAGAAAAATCAATACAAATTTCATTGCGCAACCAGAACTCTTTCGCGCACATCTCCGATTCCAAAGTTTTTTAACATGGCATTCAGTGAGTAGCATTGTCAAGACCACTGTTTGTAGTCCTTTGAAATGGTTTCAGGTATTTTTCACAATTCAGACTTTTTGTAATAATGTGAAGTGCCTGTTTATTTCTCTATTTGCGTTTTGCATGAATCTTTACAGGAAAAAAAGACTAGGCCTGTTGAAAAGACAAACAAATTTCACTCAGTTGGTCATCAAAGATGCAAGAAAATAATGGAATAAAAGAACACCTTTTTATTTGCATAGAAATGAGTGCTTTCAGATTCCTGAAAAAGGCTTCATGCCTGAAGCCTTTCTCAGATTCAAATTGTCCTTCAAATTACCTTTCTCTCAAACTACATTACCTCAAAGCGTGTCATTTGTCGCAATGTTTTATAATATCAACAACTTCCTAGTGCTCTTTACCAAGTACAAGTAAGTTTTTATGGTCATTAATTTTGGGACTAATTACCAAAGGTATACCCTCTCTTTAAGTGGGGATGCCTATTTTGGCGAATCTTTGGCAAAGCCACAGGTCCCGTGTGTTGTGTGACGCACGTAAAAGAACCCAGTGACTTATCGTAAAAAGAAGGGGTTCGCCCCGGTGTTCCTGGTTTGATTGGCTGCATATTGTACCACATCACCCTGTAAACCATTGCATGGCGCTATGTAAAGGGGGGAAAAAGGTCCCATACAAAAAAACATAGCTCCACATACCTTGCCGGAAAAATACCAAATGTAGGAGCGCCATAAGCGTCACTGAGTGATGGATTTTAAAAAACGCTTTACAAGAAGCCACTATTATTATTATTATTATTTGCATGATAAAAAGGCAATCGGCGGATGGATATAAATGTAATGGGCATGTACAAAACTGAAAAAAAATACTACATTGAAAGGACTTAGGACTTCTATGAGGGGTAACTATATAATTTTCACTTAATCCTCAATATTCTTTCAGATGAATCTTACTCAATTGACTTTTGGTGATTTCCATTCTTGTACTTTGTCCAGCCATAGTTCAAAAGAACTACAGATTTCAAGAACCAGATGGCAGTGCGGATGCAGGTAAGCCTGATGACAAGAAGGCTATCAAGGTGTCCTTACCAGCCAATTTAGAGAAAGCAATTTTGGAGGAGATTCTTAAACAACAGAGGACCTCCAAACAGCAAGGAATTGTCTCCAAGAAAATGTCTGCCAAGAAGCTGACAGTAAGTGTTATTAAGTTTAGATTAATCAGGTTAATAAAACAAATATAAATTAATAGAGCGGACTTGTACCAGCACCCTCGGGATTAACGTGCCGGTGCTCTACCAACTAAGCAATCTAGCTCTATCTATGTTGGCGGTCTCCCTATGTCCTCAATACCGATGATTGGGGGTGCCAGTAAGAAGCCACTCAACCTGTAATTGTTTTTGACAGCTTTAGGACCATGTAGGAAGATCAGCTTTCAACTGTTCAAAGGATTTATTTGCAATAAACCTGACTAGTGATATCTACAACCAATTCTCAAGGAATGGATTTCTATGCCATCGTTTGATTGATGCACTGATCTTCCTACTAAATCAGTGAAACACAAACTGTGACTCACGACACCAAAAGTGAGTTGCAACAAAATTGGCAAGTTGGAAAGTCCTCTTGGCTAAGCCACTAAGCCGTATGTGGTCTCCGGTTCCAGTCACTTCGCGACTATACAGTTGTGTAAAAGCCATGAAGGCCAGTTGACGAAAGGCTTACACTGCGGAGGTTAAAAAAGTGTTTTAACCATAGCAGTGTCCCTGGCTGATTTTTTGTACTGTGTATTGGCAGGGTCAATTAAATCGGCCCCCAGATACCCACTTCATTTGTGTTGGTACATCACACACCATAATCTTAAAAATTACCTTTGTGAAAGATCACTTTTTGACACCAAACAAGTTTTGGAGGTAAGCTTTGAACTTGTTTATGCTTTAACTGCAGTCATTGTTTCCGGAATTTTATTTGCAATTTATTTGCAACAGGTTTGGTTAAACCAATCACCATACAGCCGTAGAGCTTCACACCATTGATACCCTCTGTTATTTTTTCCAAAGGAATTCCTGAATTAAACGCTGAAACCATCTCAATTCCATTAGAAGTATTCCATTGGAAGTATATTTTGTGGAATGTTCTATCTTTCTGGTGAGGTTTGATGCTTGTCACAGCAATGTGATCTAGTTCCCTAATGAAATAGTGTTTTATAAGAACTTACTAACTATACAATTATTATTATTTCATTTTATCACAGCATGCAAAAGAAAGATCAAGTTTTCCTTTTTGCCGGTAACTCAGATCTCAAGGGTCTTTTATTCAGGATCCTTGCTGTTTCTAAAAGCACCGCCTTCTGTAATAGATCTACCCTCACATTTGTCCCTATTTCATCTAGATGTTTCCCCAGTACTTTTAGAATGGTGCCAAGTGCTCCAACCACCATAGGGACTACTTTCACTTTCACCTGCAAAATCTCACTAAGTCCCCTAGCCAGGTCTTGGTACTTTAGGGTCATTTGTACCGTCTTCGAAGCTACCCTTATATCACCCGGCACAGCTATGTCAAAGAGATGACACTTCTTTTTCATCTTATCTACGACTACAACATCCGGACGCCTGTTCTATAACATGAACAGTCTGAATGTTAAAGTCCCAGAATTATTATTATTATGATAACCTTGATTCATCATTGCAATGATTTGTCTCCCTCTGTAGGATCTTTACATGGCTTTGGCTGTCGTTGGTTTCACACATGACCAGATCACCGCAGCTATGAGTAACAACCTCAGCCGAGGTGGAGACCTACACTCAGCTCTCGATTGGTTGTGTCTCAACTTACCAGACAGTATGTATTGGTTTTGATATATATACATTGTTGGGTCAGTGCAAAACTGTTGAGTTTCCTGAAACAGATATTGTGTTTCAACCTCTTGTGGTCAAACCAGCCCTGTCCCTCCACCTTCATCTCCTTATTCATTGTTTACCTCTTGCTTTTGCTGTGTGCTTTCTGCCTCTCTCTCTCTCTCTCTACATTCATGTATTTCCACTTGACTGCTTCTGGTACACTTGTTTACATTATAAACAAGCAGCTTGCACAGTTTTTAGTGGTCCTCGGAGCAGGTTGAGAAGTGGTGACTACTAGCTCATAGCAGTTTTTACTTGACACTGTACATCAGGCTAGTGATAAGGGTGCACCCTGATGGGAAAACCATGCCTAAAAAAATATCACCTTGTATTCTTCTCCCGTAACAGACGAACTTCCTGCAGGGTTTGCTGGTACTTTCCTAGAGGAAGATAGACAGGAGACACAGGATAAGGTCAGGAAAACATTCATGGAAGACCAGGCTGGAAAAAAGGAAGTCGGAAACCAAAGGAAACAAGAAAAGAAACCAGTGAAGGTATGTTGAATTTAGAACAAAGAGCTCACCTTTGGATACTGAAAAGTACATGTCTGGGCTCAATTTCATAGAGATGCTTAAAAGCACAGATAGTAGCGTAGCACAACAAAATTAGGCTTACCATAATAAGGTTACCAGCCAAACTACCATATCACTTGTACTATTTTTGACTGATATCCTGCTCACTTCTCTGTGCAGATTTTGTTAAGCAATATTTTCTGCCTAAGCAGCTCTATAAAACTGGGCCTTGGAATTATATATTGTCCTGATCTTGGCATTGGTGCCCCTTCAAAAGTTTGCCATGGACTTTCATGATTTTCCATCCATTGGAAAATGAAAGTGGCCTTTACCTCTCAAAGATAAAACTTGTGTTTCTTGTGTGTGAACTTGTTTATATTTGCTGTGTTTGAATGGACCATCTTCTGCTCTAGTTGTCTGTTTCATTTCTACTTCTGCTTCTGCCTCTATTTCTATTCAGCATCTGGACAGTAGTTGTAGAGAATATTGTTACCATATCGTGATGCGAGCCCTTTCTCATTTCTTTAAAGAGGAAGGGAAAAGACGAATTCAATTTGTCAATGTACTCATTTACCGATAGATAAAGTCTTCATGTGAGTGAAGAAAAATCTACAAGTCCCTAACCTCCTGTTAAAATGGAGTAAAATGCCATTGTATTCGATACCCTTCCAGTGCAAAACTTGTCAACATCCAAAACATCTGATGACATAATTCTGTGAAAAATGGGTCTTTACAGTTTTGTATGGGGATGTTTTGGTTCATAACTGACTTTTTTTAGAGTGAAATTTGAAACATGCCATCATTGGATTTAAATGATGTAATGGATCTTTACATTCCGAGGAAGGAATTTTTCGTCAGTCAACATGGTCAAGACGACAAATTCAAGGCCATTTTAATTTGAAATATTATCAAAAGTCACTACATGTATCTGGTTTATGCTTTTTTCTCAAAAGTATAGGTCACCAGTTTTTAGTTCTCAGCAGACTTTCTCGCTCAAGAAATTGAAGCTAACTTTCGGCGATTGACAATGACTGTCGGATGAATGTGGGTGATCGCTTGTAGAGCTCAGTGCAGAAAGTCTTACAATTGCTCAAACAAATGACTTTGATGGTGCACTGAATCATTCGAAGAAAGTGTTACAGAAGGGCAACTTTACTTTTTTAAAAGCTGGCATGCAACTTATCAGCTGATTACCTGAATTACTACGATTCTTTTAAATCCAACAGTAGCATATTTAACTGTTGAAAACTCTACAACAATTTTTTTTCGTTTTTCCTTTTTGTAATAGTTTCTTCAAGTAATGAACCACAAGGGAAACTGACTAGGTACATTTTTTTATAATTTGGGTTTGAACAAAGAAAAAGTTGTATATCTTATAGATCTTTTGTCCTTCCAACTGATGCATTTTCCTAAGACATATTTTTGCCAATTAAAATGTCTCGGTCTGATTTTGACTTGTAAAGGAGGAAGGCCAGAAAGAACCAAAGGTGAATGTAAAAAACTGGATCTTGCAATACGCTGAAGCATACAGTGAGGATGAAGAAGAGGATGAGACACCAGAATCTATCCAACAGGAGGAGGGTGACCCAGTAAGTTCAAAGAGGTCGTTTTGCATTGAGGATGAAAGACGTTTAATACCAGCCTCATTCCCAGTGGTGTACGATCTCGCCAGGCCATTTCTTCTCCTTTCCCAGAATGCCTTGCTCGATCGTAACCCCAGGGGTGTGTTTTTGCGGTCGTAACCAATAACTGTTTTGGTTGAACTTGGCATTGATTAATCACTGGCCATTGACCGAAACAGTTATTGGTTACGACCACGAAAACGCACCCCTGGAAGTGTAACTTTGAAATGCCCAAATATATTGGATATTTTGATTATTCCTGTGGTTGATCCATTCTGTGTTAGAGACTACACAGAGTGCGCTGTTTAAAGACGTATCGTCATAGAGCAACTGCACCCCTCTCATTCTTTTTTGATCTTGTGATGTCTAACTGTATGCAGTAAAGGGTGACCAAGTAAATTCATGATTCATTTGAAGCCTGTTGCGTCAAAATACATGTATTTTTACACGCGCGTACTAAGCGCCCAACAAGCACCCTAAAAGCGTTCGAAAGTTTTTGATATGCTCGTGTGCAGAGCAGTCACTTCTGGTTAGCCAATCACCATTGATTTTCAGGGCTTCCCTTCCAGGGGTTAGTGACGAGAGGTATCGATACGGCGCGCTGCCCATGGCAACGAGGCTGAGACATTATGTACTATGCCTCGTTTCTGAGGAGTGCAAAGAGATCTTCTGAGGAGTGCAAAGAGGTCTCCTCAGCAATTTAATGAAAGCAGTTTGTAGCGCTCCTTGAATTTCTAGAAAGAAGGTCTGGGTCCATAAAACTGTTCTCACATTCTTTGATTGTAGATATAAAAAAAAAAACCTTCCTGGCAGAAATCCATCTTGCTGTTCCAGATTGACAATGTGTAAACTGTTCCTCCCATGTGTCTAGACAGAGCGTTACCTGGATCTGATAGCCAAACTCATGGATACTAAGATGGCAGCCGGTCGAGCAAAGGAAGACGGCAACAAGGTCATGCAGACACAGGCTGGCAAGGAGATTGCCAGACTAGCTAAAGGTTAATTTCAATCAGAGTTGTTCTGGTCTCAGTGCACGCCCCATAAACTGATGCAAAGATGTATGAGGAATTCAAAGTATCTAGAAAGGTTTGGGGTACAAGTTCTGCTTCTTTTGTTCCTGGAACCTTAGTAAGTCACCACCAACACACTCCCCCCCCCCATGGACCCATCCTTTTAATATGACAAGTGCCTTGACACAAAGCCTATGACCACAGAGGGGAAAATGACAAGTCGAGCACTCTGCTGACTTAGACTTTGTCATAGATTGGCAAAAGGCTCGAATCATAGCTCCTGAGGAACACTGGTACACCCGTTGCATCAGAGAAGCTATTGAGATCCACAAACACAGCACTGTTTCTCAAGACATACATTTATGCTATTTCATCAGCAGTATTACCACACAATCTTACCACACTACCACACTACCCCCTCTTGATACCTTACAGTCTACTGATACACTCCAGTACACAGGGCACGCACATAATGGGCAACCTTCCTCAAGAACTCTGAGCCCTGGAACCACAGTTCTCCTTTCAGAAGAACCAATCAGAGCAGTGTGTTGCAGGAAGGGGGATGATGCACATGTCCATAAGCCCCATTACTAGGCAGTTGTTATGGTCAGCATTGCTAAATAGATCCATCTTTTATTCTTACTTATAGACAGACTTACTAAACAAAACCAAATTGACCCAATTAATCATTTTACATTTCTCCAGAGATTGCAAAAGTGGAGAAGCACCCTGACTTTGACACAAGAGTCAAGATAGAAAGTCTAAAGACAGACCAGCCTCAAGAGGGTGCAGATGGAGGAAATGTCTCCTCTCCAGTCAAGAGGAACAAGAAACAGAAGAAAAAGAAGGAAGAGGAGATAGAAGATGGAGGAATGTTTAATCTATTTGCCGAGGAGGTGGATTCATCTTCAAAAACAGGTGAGACTGAAAGAAATGAGTTTGAATGTTTGTAGGACTGGACTTTAAAAAAAGAAGAGGAAAGTGCATCATTGTGTTTCTGAGTGGAGTGTCGAGGGTGAGGGGTCTAGCAGAATGTGAGTGGGGTTTCCAGGATTGACACTAAGTTCAGTGCGATCAGCAGAGTGTGAGTCCGGGTTCCAGTCCGGCCACTCGTCGTGAAGTGTGATCAGTGTGAGTCCAAGTTCAGGTCTTGACCCGTGTCATTAAAGCAAGACACTTGAACTATGATTGCTTTGTCATATTGTTTAATAAGAGAAGGGTTTGCCCTGGTTTTTCTGGCTTGGTTGGCTGCAGATTGCTCCGCAGCATTTTGTAAACCTTTACAAGGTGCTATAATCCTGTCTCAGCGCTTTGAATCCTGGGGCAAAGGTGTTCTATGTATGACTGATATTAGTATTTTAAATTTTTTAGATAATGTATCAATGCCTATCCTCTAGTTTTCAATAAAGACATCGAGCAACAACCTGTGAAAATTTCACAATTTTTGTTCACGAGAATTAGTTTTTGGCAGGGAATTTTGTGTGTATTTATGTTGGTGCTTACTTTGATGCTGCAAACGAAACAAAGTAATATTACTTTGGCAGCCTTCAACAGTATTTTAAGATGGACACATTTTTCTGGAATGAGCTCTCAAAATAATACTTATTCATTTGTTTTCCCGGATGATTACCAGCCTTGTCTTCTTCAAGGTCACAGGTTCAACTTCCGCTCTAGTCACTTTATTCAAACCATAAAGGAACTGTGTTGAATACTAGGCTATGTAATCGGAAACCACAGAAAGTTCCTTGCTCTGTCAAACAAAGGCACATACTAAACGTGAATATTTGTCTCTGTATTCTTTTAGCATCGAAAAACACCACTGTCCCACCGGATGATGTACGCAGCTTTGCTTACAGTCAGAAAAACTGGACAGCAAAGTCACCCAAGCAGTTCTTGATTGACTGGTGCCGTAAAAACATACCAAACTCTGCTGCTCCAAAGTATCACAAGAAAGAGGTCAGGGGAAAGTGGAAATGCAAGTAAGGATGACACTCTAAACTTTTCTGTTCAGCCTCCTAGTACATCAGACTCAAGTTCTAATGGCTAAATCATTGGAGTGTGGGTTCGATTCCTGGTCAAGTTACGTTTGTCCTTGTTTCCCTTAACACAGGTGTATAAATGGGAACCTGCGTGATAGTAGTGTGTTGGATTAACCCCTTGGCGTTAACTTGAGCAGCTTGGGGTAGTATGCTCTCTAGGGAGTTGAGAAAGTTTTCTGAAAGTTTAGGTTCTACTTTTATGAAAGAGCCCAATTTCATAAAGCCTGTAAGCACAAGAACTTGCTGAGCACAGAAAAATCTTGCCAAAGCAGAAACAGGTTACCAGCCAATATTCCATAAAGTTTACATTGTTGCCACTGGTGCCCCGCTCATTTGTTGCTAAGTAAAGAAATTTGCTAAGCAGAATTTTCTGCTTAACAGCATCATGAAATTGGGCCCAGGTGGGTCCAAACAAACTAAGAGGTAAGAATAAATGCACTCCACAGAAGAGTAATCTTGTATTTTCTTGTTTTTTAATTTGGGTTTGGTTTCTTGCACAATCAGACGGAAATAGGCATGAGTCAAAATGCAGATGCAAAACAGAAAAGAAATTCTTTACCTCGGTATAAAATGTGTAAACAAATGACATTCTAAACAAATGACACCTCAGAGTCCACCAACAACTTGTGTTCAACCGCTGTCCATTTGTTCTCTTAATTTTGCATGAACATCTAAAATCACGCTTATTGTAGATTGCAAAGCCTCTTGTCACCGCTGGACTAGTGGTTAAGGCATCTGCTCTAGAATGCGGAGGTTGTGGGTTCAAATCCCACCTGAATAGCCTGTGGATTTTTCTGCAGGACTCGGGAACGCACTGCAAAAATTAAACTGCGCCCAACTTCATCGAGCTGCTTAAGCACAAAAAACTAGCTAAAACACAACAAAAAAATATGCTCTTTAGGATAAGGCTACCGGCAAAAATACCATTTTACATGTACCATTTATAACTGATATCCTGATCATTTGAGCTCAGCAGAAAACTGTTAAGCAATATTTTCTGCTTAAGCAGCTCTATGAAACTGGGCCCTGGTGTAAACATTATATTGCATGTCATGCATGTCATGTATGTCACAAATAGATTCAAACAAAATACTCTGAAAACAGATCTTTTGTCTGATTCAAATCTCCAAGTTTGCGATGTCCTTCAAGTTGCCATGTTTTTATTTTCCCCTTCAGGTTAACCGTAGACCGCAAGAAGGATCCTCCATTAGTTGTTTGTCCAGAGATCTTAACAGAGAATGCAATGGAAGCTCAGCATCTAGCTAGTGTCTTAGCGCTCTGGAACCTCGCCAAAACAACGGTAAGACTACAAAGACGGGTGGCACGGGTGGCTAGTGCGTAAAGCACTCGCCTCTCACCACTGTGACCCTGGTTCAATTCCCGGCAAAGGCCATTATGTAAGTAGAGTTGTGCGTTGGTTCTCTCCTAAGCCACAAGGATTTTTTCTCCAGGCACTCCGGTTTTCCTCCCTCTGGAAAAATCAAACACTTTCAATCTCTGGCTGTGCTCCTTATATCATATAAGGGTTGGCTGGCTGCCAATGGTGCCCTTGACTTGAACACGTTGTAGCCGCGTCCTTCACAATTAAGCTTCTCAGCTGCTAGTAAGGATGATTAGCCTCCAAATTATTATTTATTTATGAGTCATCACCTCAAGATCCATTGGGTATGCACCTTCAAAATCCTCCAACTGTCTAATCATTCAATATCATCCACAGTGGTATTTTACTGTGTGTTTTCAAATAAAGTATCAATACGCTTTACATATTAGTGCCCTGGTCATTTTATTTCCCCATCGGAGGCAACCTCTCGGAGGTTCCCATTTATACACCTGGGTTAAGAGAAGTAACAGTAAACCATCTTTTGCTCAAGGACACTAGCGTTATGACTGGGATTCGAACCCACACCCTGATGACTTAACCACCAGACTTGAACATGGTGTCTTAGGCCGCTCGGCCATGACACGCTGAATGATAAATGAACTAAACAAGCCTACAATCTGATAACATGCTGCGATTGCATCTACACAGTACACACTCAACCCTCCCACTGTCCGACCATTTAATGTCATCCACTTTAGCTTAATAAAAATGCTAGATAATGGTTGGTTGGATGCTACCAAATGACAGGAAAATGTTACTGAGAGAAGGTAGATTAAAAAAGCCATGTGCTTTCACCACGGGGACTTCAAGTGACGAAAACAGCCTAAGCCCAGAGCTGTTGCCATTGCTGTGGTTGCCGTCAAGGCCCCAAAACTCATTTGAAAAAGCTTAGCATTGACCGGTTTGTGTTTAAGGATCTTGCTTTGTTTGTATACACAGTCCATCCATCAACTACTGCCACCTCCTTACAGGGATGTATGGCTGGAGTGGAGAGATGCAGAAAACAAAGCTAAGGAAGATGTCAAGATTGAAGAAAATAAGGTACAGACACAGAGTAAGAGGCGGGTGTTATTCTAAAGACGTTGTATAGGGCTTAAAGGCAAAGTATACCTTTGGTTTTTGGAACCGTTTGATGGTTTTAATCCTACATAAATGTAGGTATATAAAATAAACTAACCTGTGAAAATTTCACTTCAAAAGGTGGTCGCGTTTTTGAGATATCACCTAAAAACCGGAGCAAATATTTCCACGCAGGAAGAATATTCCCTATAGGAATACACGATCTGAAAAGCGTTACGGCTACAACGCTTCTCAGATTCAAATTTTGGGAGATAAAAAGTGATAAATTTTTCCATAACCAGAGTACTTTGAGGTGAAAAGTTTCTCAAAATGCATTATACTACATTACTATCCAAAGCTGCTGTACTTACTAAGTTTTTATTGCCATTAATTTTCAGAGTCATTAGCAAATGTATACCTTCCCTTTAAGGCATCCTTGGCATTCAGGTTAGCTCAGTGTTTCCTCCCTGCCTTTCACCTCTCTGGACCCCAGTTTGAATGCTGCTGCACGTGGATTGTGTTTTCAGCCCTATCTGATTGTCTGGGTTTCCCTTATTTTTGGCATTCCTCTAAAACTGAGATTTCTTCATTATCTTTTCTTCACACGTACCTTCAGGCCAACAATTTACAATATTCAGTTCAGTCTATTTCCACTCAATTAGTTTGCATTGATAGTGCAAGGCACTTTTGAGGAGTGCTTTTATTTGTTTCGTTACCAGAAAGATCTGGTAATAGAAAACAACAGTAATTATTTTGTTATTGTTATAGATTTCTGGTTGTGAAACAAGGGTGCCTCCTAAGTGAACCTTTATAATAATAATAACAGTGATAAAACCATTCTTATATAGCTCATATCCCTGTGAGGTCCCTTTGTCCTAAATCATAAAGAGCATGTGCAAACAGCTGTCGATCAAGCGCTAGCAAGTACATAGCAATAATACTTAATTACTGTATCTCTGTAAATGGTACCTACCTACATTTGAGTCACAAGAAGGCGCGGGACATTTCCTGGTCTTCAACAATAGAATGCAGTCAAAATGACCCACACTGTCTGTCGCTAGTTCCTTTCCAGTCAATCGTATCTTTTTCACTATCAAATGACATCCCTTATATTTTTTTCCAAAGCCAAGAGATCAGTTTGTCTCGCAGCTTCTCAAGAAACTCAAGCTACAGTCGCAGTCAGAGGGGGCTATCACTGACCAGGGTAAAGGAGAGAGTGATGAGGAGATTGAAGACTCATGGGAGGATCATGCTGGGAACGTGGTAAGTGAAATTTACAAGACGCCTTCATAGACTGTTTATGATTGCATTCAGGTTGGTTTAGTGATCTCTTCCCTGCCTTTCATCTCCGTGGACCCCGAGTTCTAATCCTGCTTCGGTTGGGGGCCTTGCATGTTGATTGGGTTTTCAGTCGCTACCTGATTGCGTGGGTTCTCCCCAGTTGGGGTTCTCCTCCCACATCTAAAACTGCCATTTCTTCAACACTTTGTCAAAGGTATCTTCAGACCTATGGGGTACAGTGTGAGGCACCTCTGAGGGTTCTTTGGTTTCATTACCAGAAAGATAAAATAATAACTGTAATGGCTCAACTTGACTTTTGAAAAAATATCGAGGAACATTTCTGGAAAGGAAATGCAGTTCTTACCTGAAATAGGATTTCTTACACTTATCAGAATTGGAAAGCACTGAGTGTGCAGTGCTTACCACACATCTTTGTGGACCAAATCAAAAAAGTCTGTACCCACATGGTTTGGAAGGCATCTACTCAGTACATGGATAGCTCTGTGTGCAGCTGATCTACCAGACACAACCAGTGCAGTTGATAGGTTCCGAATGGTTGGTCATATTTACTGGCAAATTCAATACAAAGTTAATACACTGTAGACTATGGTTTTTGAGGCATTGCATGGTGAGGTTTCAATGTAAATTCAGTTTGTGGTATTACGCCTTGAGTGTATATCTACTTTGCTGTGTAGATTTGTTCTTGAAAACTTGTTAAGCTATTTATGACTGCTGCGGAGTAGATTTCAGAATTAGGGAGACAAGTTTTGTGAAAGCAGATTGGGTGGTATGATCGGCTAGTGGGTCAAGCGCCCGCCTCTCACCACTGTGGTCCTGGTTAGATTCCCGGCTAAGGCCATTATGTGAGTAGAGTTGGGTGTTGGTTCTCTCCTATGCGACAAGGGTTTCTCTCAGGCCCCTTCGGTTTTCCTCCCTCTGGAAAAGTCAAACACTTTCAATCTCAGGCTGGGCTCTGGGGTCATGTGTGGGTCGATGTGGCTGGACGCCCAAAGGCGCCTTTACATACCTGTGGCTTGACCATACTGTAGCCGCGTCGTTTGCAATTCAGCTTCTCAGCCAAGAGTATGGATGATCGGCCTGCCAAACTATTAATTATTGTTATTATTATTATTATTAAGTTCAGACCAAGGGATCATGTCTGATGACATTAGTCAGTCAGACAGGGTTTGGGAAATAAAAGATTTCCAAGATATATGTTTTGTTTAATGCGTGTATTCATACTTACAATCGTTTCATTTTCTAAAAATAATTTGTTTCTTTTCCTTCACAGACCATCAAGGAAAACACTGACCAACAGCAACGATCCTCATCAACAGCGCCCTCAGTGTTGGGTACCAAACACATGGTTGGTGGAGACACTCTGCGCACCATTATGCAGACAAGACAAGTAAGTAGCATTACATCAGATCTTTTCAGTTCATGTTTAATTCAAAACCTAGCCATCCAAAATGAGTCTTTACAGTCCATCATGTGACTGGTTAACTATGTAATTTGTCCATAGGGCAAAGTAGGGCTTCCCCATGCCCCTACACCAGGCCTGGAATTTCATCTTTGAGAGGGCAAGGACATTTTCATTTATGCAAAGGGCACTTCCTTTGAAAAATCTTAAAGTCTATGGGAAACTTTCAAGGAGCAGTAGATAAGAACTGGCTGAGCAGAAACAAAATTTTGCTTACAAGTTACTGATCAAAACACCAGGGCCCAATTTAATAGATCCTCCAAGCAAAACAATCGCTAAGCACAGAAGAATCTTGCTTAGAAGAATCTTGCTGAGCTGAAACAGTTAACCAGCCAAAATGTCATAGAGTTTGACACTGTTGACACTGGCTCCCAACTCATTTTTTGCTCAGCAAAGAAATTTGCTAAACAGTACTTTCATGCGTACTTTTTGTTGCCAGTTCCTCGCTTATTTTTCCTTAGAAGAAATACATGTGGGTCAAGTAGTGTTACTCCTTAAGATTTTACAAACCTCATCTTTACAATAGTATTGATGGCAAGATTAAGTCAGGGTCATCTGTGGGTGTTTTAAGAACTCTTACAAAAAAACATCTTATCTCTAATTATCTTGAGTAACTTCTTCTCTTTTCATCCTTTGCGTCTTTGAGATTCTAGTTTTATGACTTACCTACTTGATTCATCCTATCTCGTTACTTGGTGTTTGGTTTGTTTGTTTGTCCTATTTTGCCCCGTCTGTATGTGCTTTTGTAACTTACGTGCTGTTCAGAAGTCCAGTATGTTGTTTTATACGACATTACAATACAAGAAATTTGGCCATGGAAACCAACAAAGTCAATTTGATTTTTATGGACAACTAACACTTTAAATCAAATCTGACAGAAATCAGCAGCGTACCATAAGATGTTGGTATCCCGCCAAGCCCTACCCGTCTACCAGCATCGTGAGGCCATTGTCAATCAACTCAAGACCAGTCCTGTGGTCATTGTAGCTGGGGAAACTGGAAGTGGGAAGAGCACTCAGGTTCCGCAGTTTTTGCTTGAGGTAAAAAAAAGTCCTAGAATAGACCAGTCCATTAATGCCTCACCAACCATAGCAACTGTCTAGTAGGCCTTTTTCGAATTCGCCGTATTTTTGACCACGTGAGGGCGTATGTGGATAAATTTCACATGATGAAAAACAAGTAAACAAACAGGTTTTATTTCTTCATTGGTGCAAGAAAACTACAAACAGGCAATTATAATAAGCTAAAACTGCTATTGTGATGCAAGACATTCCCTGATGACAGCGCCCTCATGCGGTCAAAAATATGGTCATTTAGAGGCTAAAGCCAGGGCTATGCCTAGATTTCTGCGTCGTCATGTGTTGAAGTTGGACATCCTTAGCAACACTCTTAACAGCAGTCGTAGCCGAGTTGTAGCCGCCAATTCAGATACGGCCTCAAACTGGCTCTCCCAACATGCCTAATACGTGACTCTCCACTCCAGGAGGCAGTGCACTGTGCCAAATATCTGTAGCTTAGTAACATTTTGTAATGACATTGTAACTGGCAGGAATCTTGGGGCCGAGCCTGATGGATCTGTTCATTACAGAGATGTGGCATTAATATCAGGGTCCATTTTCACTGAGCTGTTCAAGCGCAAAGAGTACCTAAAATAATTTTGCTTACCAGAAAAGGGTTACCAGCCACAATGCCATGTCACATGTACCATCTGTGACTGGTATCCTGCTTATTTTGGCAGAAAGTTGTTTAGCAATGCCAATGTTTTCTGCTTAAGCAGCTCTATGAATCAGGTCCTTTAGCTGGCGATCATTTGTTACAGACAAGTTGAAGAAAAGATGTTTTTCATAGACTTCATTGGGGGATATTTATTATGTATAATTTTGTTTAAATAAATCAAAAACACGTTGGTGTCGTAACAAAGATAAGTACCCAAAACCAATAAAAGATTTTTTTAAATAATCTGCTTTTACTTTGCATGTAGGCAATGATACATAACATTTGCAGGCATTGGATATGATATTGGAGGGGGGAGGTGGGGAGGTCCTTTGCACCCTCTGGATGAGTCACTGTGGTCAGCAACAGACACTTGAATAATGCTGTTTTTATTTGTTATTATTCAGGATTTAGTAATGTCAGGAGCTGGTGGTCAAAGTAGTATCGTATGCACAGAGCCTAGGAGGATTTCAGCAACTAGCCTAGCTAGAAGAGTCTCTCAAGAACTGGGTGAAAGAGGTCCTGGCACCAAGGTAAGCATTAAAAGAGGGTGTCCAAGGTCAAATTCAGTTTTGTGACGCACTCATTTTCCAATAGATGAGAGTCCTCATGAATGTGAGGAAAAAATTACAAGTCTGAAACCTCAAGTTCAGACATTGTAAGATGGTGTAAAATGCCATTTTGTTTGATACTTTTCAAAGCGAAACTTTAAAACATGACGTCATCGGACATCAAAAAACAGTCTGTACATTCCAAAGAGGAATTTTTACGCCAGTCAAAAGGTCAAATTCAATGTTATTTTTATTGAATATCATCAAACCAAATTGGCACAGATTTGTAATTTTAAATAAGTTACAGACAATCCAACACTCCAACAAACAAAAAAAGGCACTTAATCCAAGAAAAAAAGGGTAAATTCAAAATTTATATAGGTAAAGATCTCCCAAAGTTGTGTTATTTTAACCTGAATTCGTGTGTCTTCTTGTCTGTTGTTTCTAGGACTCTCTGTGTGGTTATCAGATACGTATGGAGTCCCAGCAATGCCATACAACTCGCTTACTTTACTGTACCACAGGGGTGCTCCTACGTAAATTACAACTGGATCCGAAACTACAGGATATCAGCCATATTATAGTGGATGAGGTGAGCACTTTGTACTCTGCGACAACCACAAGTTTCAGAACCATTATGGTACTTTTTGAAACCACAGCTTCGGCTTTAGCTCTGGCTTAGGCTCAGGCTTAGGCCCCGGCTTAAACCCCATCATGGCCCAATTTCATAAAGCCTGTAAGCACAAAATCTTGCTTAGCAGAAACAGGTTACCAGCCAACATTCCATATAGTTTACATTGTTGCCACTGGTATCCCACTTATTTCTTGCCAAGTAAAAAAATTTGCTAAGCAGACTTTTCTGCTTAACAGCTTTATGAAATTGTGCCCAGTTGTTTTGAAAACATGCACTTTTGGTTTGGGGAATCAAACAATCAGGCGAAGCTTAAAGGTTGAGTCATAAATTGTTTTTTGTCAATGTAATGCTGATTTATAGGCCAAATTATAAAGAAAGATACAATAATGGTCACATGTGAAAGTTTCAGCTGAATCACACCCCTAGGGGAGTATCAAAGCGCTCATTGTTTGTTTTTCAACAGGATAAGCAGAGCTATGTTTTTTAATTATGAGACTCATTAATGTAGCACCTTCTAATGGTTTAGAGGCACTGTTGCGCATTCAGCAGCCACCACCAGAAAAACCAGGGCAAACTCCTGTGCTTGACCGCTCGGCCACGACACGCCACAAATTCTCTCCAAGTAGTTCAGGCTAGCTAGTTCACAGCTTTCCCAGATCTACATGTACGTGTAAAGGTTGTGCCGAAAAAGTTTCGAACTAACGTCCCATACACTTGACATTTTGATAGTTGAAAGAAAAGCTTATGATAAAAGCCACTGACAGAGTTTAGGACTAGTGAAACAATGAGCCAACTGTTCTTGCTGGCTAGTCTCTCAAAATAAGGACAAACCCTGTATATGAATGCAGAAAAATGGATATTGGAACCGCGTGGCAAAAATTTCAACTTTTACTACATTTGTGTGGATTTTGTTTTTAGGTACATGAGCGTAGTGTACAGTCAGATTTCTTACTGATCATCCTGAAGACTCTACTCAAGGTTCGCAGAGACCTTCGTGTGATCCTAATGAGTGCCACCATAGAGAGTGCCAAGCTGTCTGCTTACTTCCATCACTGCCCGGTGGTTAACATACCAGGCAGGACGTTTCCAGTACAGGTATATGTTATGTTTTGCTTTATGCTGCTTAATGAAATCACTTTCAAAGAGAATGATTTACTGAAACTTAACTATGTGGTTTATTTCATGTCATTCATGCATCCAAGATGGCGACTGCTACAAACATACATACACATGTGACTAACATGACTGAGGGCGCTATAACGATATACTGGTATCGTAACAGTATACATTCAGGGTTCCAGACCAGGGTTCAAAGAGCTGCTTATAAGCACAAATAGTAGTTAAGCACAACAAAATTATGCTTTAATACCGGAATAAGGTTACCAGCCAAAATACCATGTCTCATGTACTATCTATGACTGGCACCCTGCTCCTTTGTGCTTCGCAGAAAGTTGTTAAGCAATATTTTCTGGTTAAGCAGCTCTTTGAAATTGGGCCCAACCAATTTTTGTAGAGCTGCAAAAAGTAGCCAAGCACACCAAAATTAAGCTTACCACCAAAAAGTAGCTAAACACAACAACATTACCAGAGCTAGGTTACCAGCCAAAACACCATTTCACACAGACCATCTGTGACTGGTATTCGGCGCATACTAATCTTGGCAGAAAAAATATTTGAGCACTATTTGCAGCTTAAGCAGCACAATGAAATTGGGCATAGGGCCAACATTCGTAGAGATGCTTAAAAATTGTCTTTTTTCACATGCTTGGCGATCTCTTTGGAATGCTCTTCCACTGAACCTCAGACAAGTAGGCGCTCTCCCCAGCTTTAAAACTAACGTGCAAACGCACTTGTTCAGTCTTGGCTTTAAGTGTCATCATTAGCAGGGTTCTTTTTCAATGCGCCAGGAGTGTCTTTTTGACTGATATGGCTCACTACAAATGTCCAGTATCATTATTATTATTACTGTTATTATATATTATTAGTAGTAGTACTACTGTTTTTATGTACACACGACCATTTCCTTTGATTTTCGAACAGGTATTCCATGTAGAAGATGTGATTGAGAACACCAACTACATGTTGGATAGTGACTCTCCATATGCAGTGCGATACGAGTCCCTTACACAAGAGGACCACACCACGGTGTCTGTAACAGGCAAGGGTGGCCAGTCTAGAGATGTCCATGTAAGTGTAGATCATGATCACCCAAAGATCTAAGCTGAATTTTGAAAGCTGGTTTACAAGAACAACTCTTCCTTATGGTATTTTGGCTGGTAACTTTTTTTGCTAACCATAATTCTTCTGTGCTAAGCAAACTTGTGCACATAGGTACTTAATGAAATTGAGTACTGTGCCCGATATTCATATTTAATTATAATACTAAGAATAATTTGGGATGTTAATCATCCTTATTAGCAGCTTAAAAGCTTAATTGCAAAGGACGTGACTACAATGTGGTCAAGCTGCAACCATCTTTTGGACCCAGCCACATCAAACCATATATAACCACGGAGCACAGCCAGAGATTGAAAGTGCTTGATTTTTCCAAAGGGTGGAATTTGAATGGCCTGGAGATAAAACCTTGTGGCAAAGGAGAGAACCAGCACACAACTCTTTATGGTCTAAGTTGGAATTGAAACCAGGGCCACAGAGATGAGAGGCGAGCGCTTCACCCACTAGCCACTCATGCCACCCAAATATTACCTTCATTTGTAAAAATTGCTCCCGGGTGCTTTCACAATCAAATAAAACAGAAGAAGAGTACAACTACACAAAACTAGAAATTATCTGATTAAATATAAATTCAAGGAAATGCCACTAAAATGCATACATCTAAAAAAAACAATGAGGAGCCTTGGTGAGAAAAGCATAATCAAAGTCAAGAAAGAACACAAGAATGAAGATGGATTTAACCTGTGTAGTAAAACAATAAATTATTCAATTCACAAATTTATTTGCTTAGCTATGATTAGTTGGGAAACGGCCACAAACAGTTAAGTATTGCTGAAGCTACTTAAAACCTTAAGTTCTGTTTTGAGTGAGAAATATCACATTAAAACATTTTTAGAAGTTGTGGGAATAGATGAGTACCACGTGCAGTTTTTTACCCTCTGGGAATTGAGCAAGTCGTTCTGGCTTTTTTGTTTTTCAGGTGAGCTGGGAAACACAAGACATCTCGGTTATGGATGAGGTAGGAAATTATAACCCATTTCAATATCTAGTATTTGACGCCAAACAAAACCATAAATAGGGTAGTGACACAGTTCCGTGTATCCTTATTACATTCAACACAGGAATGTTTTCAGAATGATTTTTTTCTTCACTCGCCATGTTGATACTTTTTATTACCAATATCAATCCAGTCTAAAGATTATTGTGTCAATACACAGATTACACTTACAATAACTAATAATGGGCATTTATTAGGCACTTTGAAACATTGTATCAAAGTGCCTTAACAGCCTCTGTTCATTTGGCCCTAAGCATTCCTGAAATCATCTCAACTCCTTTTGAATAATTACTCAAAATGGGCAGCCAAATTGGCACACTGGTCGCTAACAATTCACATCCGACATTCTCTACCCTCGCATAGTAGCAATTTACTCCCGGGTGATGAAGCATTTATAGTTAAGTGTCTTGCCCAAGAACACAAGTGTCATGACTGGGATTTGAACCCACACCCCGATGACTCAGCCATCAGAATTTGAGTTTGATGTTCTAGACCGCTCGGTTACTCTACTGGGTTGATGCAAACAAATGGTTTCAATTAAGCTTGTCCAAATGGACGAGATTATTCAAATCATACTTTGAAGGAGCATGTGTGCTTTGGGAATGTTCAAATCTAAGGGCCCTGTCACACTGGGCAATTTTTACTGGCAGCTTAGAGGCAACCAAAAGCACCGCATGCAAAAGGAACGCTTTGGTTGCACAGGAGTTATTTTTCTGACGATGTATTACAATCTTGAAGGAAGTAATATGAAAATTGAAATGTGAATGCCTTTTCTTTTTGGAGATTGCCTGGAACTAATTGCCTCGGGTGACATGGCCTAAGATGCAAAAGAGAGAGGGTTTGGAAATGGATTAAACTACCATTGATCACTGAGAAACCATGTAAATAAAAATGAACATACATGCGAACAAACACATAATTAAAAGACATGAGATGGCAAACAAAAAAAGTACAAAATGCATGCCATTGCCTAAAAATAAGCTGTAGTTTAAGGCAAACAGTAATATGTAAAATGTTATGTAGTAAAATGTAACTGAAAATTGTGTATATATATATTTTGAATTAGTTAACCTTTCAGCAATTTATTTTGATGAAAACGATTTGACTGTAGCAGTTGTCTGCGAAACCATTTTCCATTTCTTATTCGATGTTGATATTTTTTTTCTTTTATGATTAACAGAGTGGGTTGGACACGGACCTCTACAGTAAGCGTACTAGGCAGGTCGTGACCAGACTAAACCAAGACAGAATCAACATGGAGTTAATTGTGGTAAGATGCTTCGGGAGAAACAATATTCAAGCTGTTTTGTAGAGTCAGAACAGGCCTGAAATGATAGAGTCTAGCTCAATCATAATTGCCTAGCTGCTGTTAAAAGGAAATGTCCAGCTTCTTGAGCATCTTTTTTTCATTGTTCTCACAGTTCTGAGCACTTGCCTTGTCCAGAACAATAATGAATTTACGGAGCAGGCATGATATTCTAGATAAGTCTGGTTTCCGTTTTTTTGGCACAAAGAAAAAAATCTGCAAAATTGTTATCAAACAGCCTATTAAAGTCTATACCATACATGTATGTACATATAGGTCACCCCTTGTGTTCAATAAATTTGTCCTGTCTTTTTCCAAGGGCCAAATATTATGCCTAATAAAGTGTGTCTGATGCCATCGTTCATCTTCAAAAGTCTCCGTCCAATACGGGCAATTCACAATACAGTGCGCCCTCTACAGTTCACCCAGGGTAGTCCATTTTTACTAAGTAAAAGCAGTTGACTAAAAATAATCAAACTCGCAACTCAGCACCCCTTAGGCAGTTTTGGATCTTGAAATGTCTGACGTAAATGCGAAAAACATTCACTGACCTCACGAAACAATACCATCTGTAGCCTATGCCATAAACACAGCAGAGAATTATGTCCTGGCTGCTTTACCTGCATGCTAATGACGAAAAACACAAACAAAAATCGGGTCATCGTGTGGTGGGTGCAGTGCAACGACCAAAATTGTCGTCAACCTTTTTCTCATGGTTCACTGTGAAACTAACCTCTTCTTGGCAAACTGTGGATGAGGCATTGGACTGTGATTGGCCTTGATTGCTAGACCCAGGCTTGTGTTTCATTGGATATTTCAAACCCTAGTTTCTATTATTATTGTTTTTAATGTAGAAGTTTATTTATTTATTTCATTATATACACATCCAACAGCCCATCTAGCCCCACTAACAGAGTGAATAGGAAACAAGAAGACATTTTCAGTTTTTCATGTGGGAGGAAAACCCCAAATGGGGAAAAACCCACACAATCAGGTAGGGAACTAAAAACCCAATCCTCATGCAAGACTCTGGTCTGTGGTGAGGTTCGAACCGGGGTCCACAAAGATGAAAGGCAGGGAAAGAAACCACTGAGCCAACCTGATCCTGAGTTGATACTAGCTTTTGCTTTTTGCGCCTCACCACAGGAACTGATAAGCTTTTTAGGTCAAGATCCTCTGTACAGAAGCGTAGACGGTGCTATTCTTATATTCATGCCTGGACTCGCAAACATCCAAGAACTGTACGAACTCCTTCAGACTGATTCCAGATTCCCAGAGAAAAAGTAAGTTGACCCTTTAAATAATGACACTGTAGCTTAAGGATAATCAACCAGTCAGGTGAAGTTTTCTACTTATTTGTGTTACCTTTCTTAGCAGCAAATTAGAAGGTAATACATGTACATGTATATTATATTATTTGTGTTAACCCATACACTGGTGTGTGTTTAAGCACTGTATACCCAGAACTTTCTTGAGTACTGTCAGAAAAATCCACAGGCATATAACTTTGATGGGATTCAAACCCAAGACCTTTGCCATTCCAGAGCAGATGTTTTACCACTACACCATCGAGCTTGCCTTGGAGTGAGAGGCAGTTTGAATCCTTTTAAAGCAGTGGGTACCACAATGATTATAATAATTTTTTTTATTATCAGGGAAAAGTAATATTAATTGTGTTTACCTATATACTGATGTGTGTTAAGAACTTCATACTATGTACTTTCCCTCGAGTCCTGTGAAAAAAATCCACAGGCTGCTGCCAGCATGGCGTATACACCCCCTTGTTGGAGCTTGGAAGTTCCCTTGACGCCAAGATCATCTAAACAAACAAACAAACAAATAAACAAACTGGCAGGTTCTAAAGGTCCGTATCTGGCATTATTCACGCCCCTCAAAGTGAGATGTCAGATGTTTAGGCTCAACAAAGACTCGCTGTGCTTGGCCCTTTCCTCTTTTGTGACAAACTGCAAATATTCCTGTCTTACTGACTTCTAAAACTTCTCTGTGCTTTTGTCATCAGGTACCAAATACTAGCCTTACATTCTGTGCTGTCCTCTGAAGATCAGAGTTCAGCGTTTGGAATACCGCCCTCGGGAGTGCGTAAGGTTGTCATAGCAACAAACATAGCGGAGACAGGTATCACTTCTAAAACTTCTCTGTGCTTTTGTCATCAGGTACCAAATACTAGCCTTACATTCTGTGCTGTCCTCTGAAGATCAGAGTTCAGCGTTTGGAATACCGCCCTCGGGAGTGCGTAAGGTTGTCATAGCAACAAACATAGCGGAGACAGGTATCACTATTCCTGATGTTGTGTTTGTGATCGACGCTGGGAAAGTCAAAGAAACAAGGTAAGCATTGTTTGAATGGAAACTAATGCTTTCTAAAAAGCAAGAAGATGTTTGCAGTGTCCAACTCAACCAGGTAGGCATTTGAGCATTGATCTCCCCAACCTAGCATTTGGCAACCCTATCCAGAAACAAGTTTCTGACAACAGAAGAATTCTATTCAAAGAGCCGGCACTCGGTTTGTCCCATTACAAATATAAGATGGGAATCAAGCAGAGTAAATATTGAAGTGGATGGGAAATCGTGTTTAAAGATCAAATTGAACAAAATCACTCAAACTAATTTTGTTTATTTTGTCTTGTTTGGATCAAGTCCGTATGTGTGACGTCAAAATACTGTTTTGAATTCAAGGCGCGTAGGACCTTGTTGTGAAATTTTTCATTTTAGCCCAGCTTATGACTGATCAAAATGTGTTTGTTTACATTATGAAGCAATTTTTGTTGAGTATAACTCAATTATATGTAATCATTACGCGCTCATTGACCTTTCTATAACTGAATAACATTAATGTTGATTTCGTTCACGTTGATCTTTCAGTTGTTGATAATTCCGATGTTTCCTTGCCCAAGTAATCTTTAAGAATGCTGTTTTTGATGTTCAGGTACAATGAGATGAGTCAAATGAGTGCCCTGGTAGAGACTAACATCAGCAAGGCCAGTGCTAAGCAAAGACAGGGACGAGCCGGTAGGGTTAGAGAAGGCTTGTGCTTCAGACTCTACACCAAACAACAGTCAGTACCAACTCTCTCTTTGTTTTGGGAAGTTTTAGGCTTTTGGGCAATGTTGGGTCTTTCCTAGTAATGCAGACAGGCGGGTTGTATTAATTTGTACTATGTGACATGTTTGAATTCATAGTCGGCAAAAAACCACGAACAAAACAACTTTTTCTTTAAATTTAAAATATTTTAAGTTGTTGCCAAGTGGCTTCATGCACTGGACTCAAGTTCTGGTGGCTACATTAAGTCATCAGGGTGGGGTCTCAAATCCCAGTCATGACATTTGTGTCATTGAGTGACATACTTAACTATAATTGCTTCTCTTCACCCAGGAGTGAGTGGGTACCTGTGAGGGCAGAGATTGTTCTTGTGATTGATTTAAGCTTGGTCATGTTGGTGCCCTACATACTTGGCAGCACAGGCTGTATACTCCCGAGGGAGCTGAGATATTTTAAAAGGAATGACATAAATGGCCCAGTGACCAGGGGTAGAAATGTTCAAGCACCATGAGCCTCACTGACGGATTTGAGCACTACACAAGAAGCCACTATTATTAGAAGTAATAGTAGTATTGTTAAAACTGGGTTTTCAATTATTTAAATAATTCATGAGAAACGCCTGATGATTGGATTTATTACAGAATGATATTTCCTTCAAATGATTTTGCTTGAAGTCAGGAAGGGATCAGGGCAACTTCTGAGGTTATAATTCATGCTTAAGGTGTTTAATTTGGTGCACTAGACATGACCTAAATCTACATGCAAAAAAAAGGCACTTGTTGTGACCAAACATCTGTGCCCAAAAACATCACTTGGGTCAAGTTGTTCTAAACTGTTGTTAACTTTTAAAACAGATACGAGTCTTTCAAGTCATTCTCTCCGCCTGAGATTCTACGAGTTCCACTGGAAGATCTTTGCTTGCACATCATGGTAGGTACTTACTGCATAAGAAACAGGATATAAAACGCCTTTTACCCGTGGATGCAAAGTGCTGGAAAAGGAAAGAAGAGAAAAACAGAAAGGTGGGGAGGCAGACGGTAGAAACCCAGATTACATGCCAACATAGTCGTGAGGACCTTTTTAAAGGGAGTGAGACCAGTTGAAGTTCATGATGATGTAGAACGTACTCATTAAATGTTTGCACCTGAACAGAAATTGAATACTTAAACTCTGACCCCAAAACCTTGTTGATAGAATGCAATTCAAACCCGACAAGTGCAGTTTACGTGTCAATGATGGCATTGAGTCCAATTGGTGACAACTCCTTTCACGGTCTAATGAGAGCCTTTTCAAACACTAGGTGGCAGCAGACTTACCATGTGAAATAGATTCTTTTCGAAAAGCGTATAATACATGTTCTGATTTGTGTAGACGATGGTAGTTTACCTGTGTCTACTGCAACCGACGGTTTCAAATTCCCCACTTGATTTCATTTTTCAGAAATGTGATCTTGGGTCACCCGAGGCATTCTTGCAGCAGTCCCTGGACCCACCTCAACTCAACACAATACGGGCAGCCATGAGCCTCCTGAGGGAGGTAGGGGCATGTAAGGTCGATGACCCCACATTGACCCCTCTCGGCCAGCACCTTGCTGCCCTGCCTGTCAACGTCCGCGTTGGTAAGATGCTGCTTTTCGCTGCTATGTTTGGATGCTTGGAGCCAGTGGTAAGTATTATTTATTTATTTGTTTAATTTATTTTATTTATTGAAACTTGTGCTACTTGGTAGGCCATTCAACCAAAGTTGTTTTTCAAGTGGCCATGTTGCATAAAACATTCTCAGAATTTGAAAGTTACACAAGTACTATGCATTGAGCAATATATATTTAGTTGAAATCAATTACAGGTAAACTGAGCAGGCGTCAAAAGAGTGGACCCAAGAGCAAATATTTTCCACACAACGTGAGATCTAGAGTCCTTTTGTAGACTAACACACCTACATAATGTTTTCACAAAATATAGAAAATGTCTTTTTTGTTGAAACTGAACTTTTATTTCCTATTTGTGGCTTTGTCTTAAATACAGGCTGTGATGGCAGCAGCAATGACTGATAAACAACCCTTTGTCGTACCGATGGGTAAACGACAACAAGCTGATCTAGCAAAGAAGGCCTTGGCTATAGCTGATTCTGATCACATCACCGTCTACAAAGTCTATGCTGGGTAAGACAAATAACAATGAAGGAGTGGTAGGAACGTTCTGATTGGAATCGGATAAGTATTCCAGCGTGTGCACATGGACCAATCCAATGGACTGCCGTAACATTCAATACACCATTTGCGAGTTAGATTTGATTAATGTCTGGTGTAGTGACGTGCTTAGTCACAACTTACCGCTTGAATCTTAATTCCTCCGACTGTAGAGAAAGTTGCTATGTCTCATGGTTCGGGGCAAGCTTTTGCATAGCTACGTAAGAGATGGCAAACACCCAAACAGACAATTTTGAATGAATGTGTATGGTACCAGGGTTTGCTCATCTGGAGGTTGCTAAACAAAAGCTTGCCCCAAACCATTTGACATTTAGCAACTGTCTCTATAGTCTGAGGAATTCAGATTTAAGCATTAACTTGTGACTATAGCAAGTCTTTGTACCAGACATTATTCAAATCTAACTCACAAATCGCTTATTAGAATGTTCAAAATACAAATGTGCGTGATCACTCTTGTAGGATTGCGCCCGTACTTTAGCACAATGATGCAGTCTGGCTGAATGGATCCAACGGTCCAACGGATTGCGGGCACATGCCCTTGGGAATGTTCTTTTGTGAGTAGAACAGGTCCGACTTTTGAGACATCCCTTCAACAATGTCACTTTTAGCAGTTTACTTTTATTTTGTGGTGCACCGTGCTACATATCAAGTTCCAAATGACCGGTCTGCAGGTTACATTGTAAAGGCACTTTTTAAGATTTTCTAAATAAACAAGTTAACATGGTGTTGATCAGATTGGTTGTGTTTGAGATTCGTAACATGACCGCTTAAGCAGCACCAGATATTAACGTTGCTTGCCACCACTCCAGGATCATTGTAGGGTTGATGGTCCTGTAGCATTCCAAGCAAGTACACATAACAAGCGCAGATCCAGGAATTTCACAAGGGAAAAACATCCAAAAACACAAGCACAAAAAGGAACACAAAAGTAGTTGGAAGGTCACATTGATTTTGAGTTCAATGAAAGCAGTTGGTGTTTCTGATCAGCAGAGTGTGGGTTCGAGTCCTGGTCTTGACAATGGCGTCCTTAAGCACGACACTTAACCATTACTGCTTTATCCTTCGGATGGGATGTGAAGCTGTAGGTCCTGTGTGTTGTGTATTGCATGTAAAAGAACCAATTACACTGCTAGCTAAGAGAAGGGATTTGCCCCCAGTGTTTGTGGCAGTGCTTGTTGAGTGCACCACATCACCTTGTAAAGCCTTACAAGGTGCTACATAAATCGGTCTGATAAATCAAAAGATTCAAAAACCTGTCTTGAAAGGTTTCTGTTTGTTCAAGTGCCTCGAATACCTTATTGGTAGTATATAGGTGAAGGTGGAAGTTCAAGTTTTAACAGAAAAAGCAAAGGTTTCTAAAGTGCGTCGAGAGCACAAGGGTCTGTATATTTAGTTATTTATTCAGTACAGCATTCTGTTCGAAACGTCGCGACCACACCAGCTCTTTTCAGAGCCAACACTCCTCCTGAAGGAGAATTACACGTGGTTGTACCCGCAAGTTTACTAGTTGTAGTAACTTCTTACTACAAATTAATTTAATCTGAATGAAGAATATTTACCCAGAGTATTTATCATGAACTTTTACCAATGTAGTCTTAATCAGGATTTTCTGTTAGATTTGATGAGGATTTAAATGCAACTTGTTTTACGTTGTAGTTGGGAAGAGGCTATTGCCAGGGGGAAGGTCGCTGAGATGTCCTACTGCCATCAGAATTTCTTGAGTAGAACTACACTTCTTTCAATCAAGGTAAAGTTTAGATTCAGCTGTTGTAAGATTTGAGGCTTTGCATGGTTATGGATTGACATGGGTTTTGGGTTGTTGTGCACCATGTAAGAAATATCACAAACTCTCAGTGTGATTTGTCAGAATGTTTCTTTACAGAAACTGTTTTTGGTTCAGGACTCGATTTCACAAAGAGCTAAGATTATTAGGGCCTTGTCGCACGAGACAATTTTTACAGGCAACTTGAAGACAAGCAAGTGCAGTGCTTGCTACAGGACCACTTTGGTAGCAGATGAGTCTCTTTTCAAACAATGTCTTACAATCCCCAAGTCAAATATAAGAACATTCAAATGTGAATGCCTTTTCTTTTTGGAGATTGGACCGGGTTGCCTATAAATTGCTCTGTGAGTCAAGTCCCTTACTTGCTAAGCTCAGTGTGATGTCGCAAAACAAATCACCATGGTATTACTGACAACTCATCTTAAGATCTGCCAACAGGTGTGTATACGCGCTGGAACTAGGTGGGATTCGAAACCAAGTTTTTGTAAAATTTGTGTTTATTTTTTTGATTCCAGGATGTGAAGAATGATCTGATCAGATTAATCCAATCCATAGGGTTTGAAGACGGCTTAAGGCATCCTGAAGCAGCAGGGATCAAGTCCCCAATGACCTCTGACGGCATCCTGGAAATCAGTAAGACTCGGGCCAAGGGACCCAAATTCCCTCTCACCCAAGGAAACCTTGCCCTCCTCAAGGCTGTACTCACTGCCGGCCTGTACCCAAATGTTGCCAAGACATCGTACGAGAAGCCGATGGAGGGCGGTCGGGACGCCAAGAAACTCTGCGTGGCTGAAACAACCAAGGGCCCTGTGGCTGTACATCCAGCATCTGTTAACCGAGGTTTACTCACAAATGGTTGGCTACTGTTCCTTGAGAAGGCAAGTGCAGGCTTTTCTTGTCCTAATTTTAAAAGTTGAGACAAAAGTTTAGAAGAAAAAAGTTATGAACTTATTTAAGATATCAAGTAATAAATCACAAGGGAAACTGACTGGGTACATTTTAAATAATTTGGGGTTGAACAAAGTGTAGACCTCCGGATTAATTTTCCGGCGCTCTACCATCTATCTAGCCCTATGTTGGTGGTCTATCTATTTTGTTAATATCTTCGTTTGGGGGTGCCAGTCAGAAGTCATACATTCGTTACACTTATTTAAAAGTAAAGCCGACAAATTCGGTGGCGCAACTAAATATTTTCACTCTTCCGGTCAGAAACATGGTCTATAGTAGTAATGGACAGCATGTAGTCATTGGCAATAAGCACCTTACAATACATGTAAACACAAATGCAAACTCATTACTGTAATCGGTACTAAATCTCCTTGCAGGTGAAGTTGTCTCGTGTGTTCATCCGTGAAAGTTCTTTGGTCTCGCCATACCCTCTGCTGTTATTTGGTGGCGCTTTGGCTGTACAACACCGAGAAAAAGTCATCACAGTAGATGACTGGATCAAATTTCAGGTTTGTTTTTAAGGGTAAAAGCACAGGCGTTTGAAGAAGTATTCAAACCATTTTGCTAGTTTGCAAAGACCCAAACCATTAATTTGCAGGGCCCGATTTCATAAAGCTGTTTACTGGTGAGCAAAATGTTTGTGCTCAGAGGAAAAGTGTGTAATCAAAATTGTGTTTTGTAAATGACTGAGAAGCTTTTTACAGTGTGTGTGTTAGTGTTCACAATGGTTTTTTGCATAAATGTTGCCTCACATCATCTGCTTACTAGAACAGTAAGCAAGCTTCTCGCTTTGCTTACAATAAGCGGTGGTTAAGTAATTGAAATTCTGCTCACGGGCATTTCAGACATGGGAAAACCTCTGCTTGTCACACATAATTAAATTTTTGGGTTGAACAAAGAAAAAATTGACTGGAGTGGGATTTTAACCTGTGACCTCCAGATCAACGTGCTGGCATTTTAACCAACTGAGCTATCTAGCCCTAATGTTAATAGTCTCCCTATTTTGTCAATGTCAACGCCATTTAACCTGTAACTGCGGTATAGCCAGGGATCACACCCAAGTTTAGGATACAGCCTGGGAAAGCAGCAGCAGTGAGGGACCACCTTAAGGGAATGCGACTTACATAATTTTATATAAAGTCAAGGTTTTGTAAAGTTTTCACCTTTAAGTGTTTATTTCCAATTATAAATTGGAAAAAAATGATTGACAGATTAAAACATTGCCACATTATTATTGGTTTAAAAACCAATGTTTCATTCCGATTATAAATTTGTAAAAAGAATGACCACTTTAACATTGTCCCTTCTTGCTTAATTACAGGCACCGGCCAAGACAGCTGTTATCTTCAAAGAGCTACGTAATCTACTCAATTTGATGTTAATTAAGAAGCTGTCTCAACCTAGTTTACATATACAAGGTAAGAATGGATTAAGAGTGCAATAAAAGTACATTGTTTGATTTTACCCATACACCAGCGTGTGTAAAACACTGTATTCTCAATCTCTTCCCTCTAGAGTCCTGTGAAAAGAAAAAAAAATCCAAAGGCATATAACTTGGGTTGGATTTGAACCCACAACCGTTGCTAATTCTAGAGCAGATGTCTTACCACGAGACCACCAAGATGCCCGATAGGCTAGATGCAGTTAAAATCCTATAATATTTTAAAAGCGAGATTTTTTGTTGGTTTTGCCCTCACACAAAAGTGTGTAAAGCACTGTATACTCAGTACTTTATTTTCACAGGACTCGGGGGGAAGTAATGAGTGTACAGTGTTTTACACATAATGGTGTATGGGTAAAAAAAATATGTATATATTTATCCCCGATGCAAATATAACATCAAAAGTGCATGCAAAATACCACAGTATGAAGTCAAATTTACCTTACAATCAATCTTATAACAAAACCACCATAACAAAATGCAACCAAGTTGCTAACCAAATGTTACATTTCATAAGCTTTAATGTGATAACTGCAATCACATTTAAAACTATTCTTGCCATTTAAACACAATGTATTTGTTCTTGCACCCACGTCAGATTATCTTACAAATCTTGAATCATTGACTAACTTATTGTTGTCTTCTTTGGTACAGTTTGAATGTAAAAAATGTTCTTTCAGCGTATTAGACATGTCCTTGTTTTTGTCTTTAAATTTAGATGAAAGGATCATCCAGATTCTAATGGAGCTCATCCAGTCAGAGAGGTGATTGAGGCATTGACCGACAATGAGTAAACAGTCAAAGCTAGGAGTACGGGTATTCTAATGAAATCGTCGTGTGCGTGGAAGAAGGGCGTAACAAAAGTTTACTGGAGAAAGGGTGTAAGCAATCAATGTGCAACTTGTGTTTCCAGACACTTGAGCGTGAAAGTTTGATTGGTTTCTATCAAGTCATCATTGGAATGTTAAATTTTGCTTGGGAATGGGAAAACATCTCTTTGTGGTAATTCTAGCAACCAAAAATTGCAATAGTAATGCTACATTTTTTTCTCAGGAGCCAGTTTATTGCTTATGGCCTTTTGTTACTGGAAAAAGACTACTTTGTGTACCTGAAATGAGGGCGCAGAACTTTACATCCTTTCTTCCGGGCACATGACGAAATGTACGCTTGATGAAGCAGAAATGTATGCTTAGGAACCACCAAGGGATCAAATTTCTCTTGTTATCGTCATTATGGCATGTCGCCTCCGAGCGGTTTAAGAGCACCGGAATTGAGCTCTAGTGTTTCCGATCAGCAGAGTGTGGGTTCGAGTCTTGATACTTGTGTTCTTAACCCTTTCGTTACCATAGGCGACTTTAGTCGACTGCACTCATACCCCCTCTTCCTTACCATTGGCGACTTTAGTCGACCAAGCTTGCACACAAAAAGGCACTCAAGCCTGAGCACAAAGGCCATTTGTAATAAAGTTGAAGTTTTGTCCATGTTCACCCTTCATACCCAAGCTTACCATCATTGGAAAGAGAGAGATCGGATCTTTCCAATGGTGGTAAAATAAAATAAGGTTGCTATTATGCAATCTCTTCAAATTGGAGTTGGAAGATCCGAAATGCCAAACACCTACGGAGCGCCATATGGTTGTGTACAAAAAAGTGTTTGGGATTACAGATTGCACTGAGGAAAGAAAGACCAAGAACTTTGACATTTATTGGACCAATCTCAATGAGTTTTAGATTATATGAAAGGGAATTCAATAAGGAAGAACTTTGTTATTACTTATTTTGCTGTAAAACAATATCTTCAAGGAGATAATGGAGTTTGTAAAAGTGGCCTTTGAACGAAAGCTTTCTGTTGTGCAAGAATGTGTGCTTCACGCTTGAGTGGTCAAACAATGCGGTCACCAGCGGTTGCTTATGTCCAAACAATTCGGTAACGAAAGGGTTAAGTGAGGCACTTAACCATTATTGCTGTGTCCTTCGGATGGGACATTAAAACTAGTTTGTTACCTTCCAAATTTCTCGGGAAGCTAATATCGACTGTCCACCCTCACACCATGTTATATTTGTATTGTCTTTCAGGGTTCATGTATGTCTCATGGCTTTATCTAATACAATAAAAAATAGTACACGTTTATTAGTCACTTCTAACCCTTTGTAAAAAATGTCCTTTCCTATTACTACCAGTGTTCATTGGGCCTACGTACTTTGGAGTATGCACCACCGGCAGCCAAATGGGCGCACAGGTTGCTAATCATTCACATCAACAATTTCTACCCTCGCAGCTACCTGTTTATATTGTAGTTAAGTGTCTTGACCAATGACAACAAGTGTCATAACAGGGATGTGAACCCACACTCTGATGACTCCGCCATCAGAACTTAAGTCCGGTTCACTAGACCACTCGCCACAATATTGCTGCTCATTAGAAACACACTGTTCCAATGATGATGGTAATAAGGGCATTGGTAAGTCATAAACCTTGATTACTGCTTAACTGTTCTATCAATTTGGCCAATAGTTCCAGTTTGCAAAGTGATAAATAGTTGATGTTTATTGAATACTCTCACCAACAAAGTATGGAGTTTGTCATCTAGTGTGTGTGGCCCATCTCAAGCTAAATTAATCTTCATTACTGGATTCCTTGGAACCTATTTACAAGTAACAGTGGGTAAATCTAGACCAGGGCCTATTTCATAGAGCTGCTTAAGCACAAAAAGTAGCTAAGCACGACAAAATTATGCTTACCAGAATAAGGTTACCAGCCAAACTAGCATGTCACATGTACAATTTGTGACTGGTATCCTTATCATTTCTGCTTAGCAGACATTTGTTAAGAAATACTTTCTGTTTAAGCCTCTCTATGAAATTGGTCATCATACAAACTAGGTGGTAAAATGTGCAGTGTTGATGCAAATTCAAGTACCGCATACCTTATTGTTTCCATGCCTAGGCAATGCTATACCCTGTTTATAGTTTTAAATAATGTGTTTTTGAAAAATAGAAAAATAAGAAATCAGGCAACAAGTGTCCATTGATCATGTGCAAATGAAATAAGTAAAGTATAACGTACCATTTGCCGTTTACATTTTCAAACTAATATAATCTACAAGCTATTTCATAAGAAACTGCTTAATTTACACATTTTATTTAAACAAAAATTCCAACACTCACACAAAAGAGATTCACACATGGTTGTACCCGCAAGCTTACTATTTATTTATAGTTTCTTCCTATTTCTCCACACCATGCAAAGCTTCAAACAATATTTATAGAATATTGTGTTTGTAAAAGGCAATGAAATACATAAAAGTTATTCTTAAAATTATGATCGCTTTGTGAATCTATACGTTATAAAAAAAATAAAGAGTATATGGACTTTAAAAGTCTGTATTCGTTTCATAACAGTAGACATAAACCTTAGAAATTAATTGTTTATTTTTATAAACTTCTAAATCAATACTAAAGCCAAGTCAGCACCTTTTGAAATGGAGATCATATATATTTGTTAATTCACCGGTAAATGAGCTTCCTAATCAAATCAAACTGTTTAGAATAATAATTTCTTGCAAAGACACTGAAGTACCAGTAATAACATAATAAAATAAAATAGCGTCCTAAATGATTTTCAAAGGTAAGCAAGGCACTTTTGCTTGTGCGCATTTGCATTCACATTACTAAGCATTCTTTACTTATAACACAGCCACCACAGAAATTTGGTGCTCACCCTGAAAGCTGAGAATGAGATTGGTGACTGTTAAAAACAAAGTACTGCAGTGAGCAGGACCAAGAGATTGGTCACATGTTGTTGAAAGAAGTAATAATTGCATCAGGGATAAAGAAAAACAAATTTGGTTTGATCCTACCCCAATGTGTGACAAGCACTGTATACTTGGTCCTTTCTCTAGTCTCACAATAACAACAAAATCATAGGCAAACTACTCGGGTGGGATGAGAACACATGACCCTTAAATTC
Source organism: Pisaster brevispinus (assembly GCA_023634235.1). Lineage (NCBI taxonomy): Eukaryota > Metazoa > Echinodermata > Asteroidea > Forcipulatida > Asteriidae > Pisaster > Pisaster brevispinus. Next base: position 17,856,404 of record JAMKCF010000006.1, on the reverse strand, counting down.
TTGAGTGGATATTTTAACCACTAGACCACTGAGTTTGCCCGGAGACAAGACAGCAGTTCCAGTCTTCTGTAATAAGCAGTGGGTATCACAAACAATTTATCACCCTTTTCAAAAACTGATGTGTGGGGAAAAAAATCACAAAATTTGGCTAGCCTGTTTTAGTACAAATTAATGATAATATGTTCAGCAAGTTTCAGGACCCAATTTAAGCAATATTTTGGTGATTAAACCAAAGTTGAGTGTTTTCCACAATTGACCTGTTCTCAATGTGCACTGGGTTGTACACAGTGCTACTGCGTGCACATCTTATTTTTTTCTTCATTTTCACAAAGGTGACCGTAATGCAGGTGTTTAGGAAGTTAATAATCCATCAAAACAGTTGCATGATTGAAAACACATTGACAGTTAGTTCTGTGCAATTAAAGAAGTCAGCTTTATTTTTGTTAAAAAATAAATAAATAAAAGTGCAGCAACATATTAAAGCAGTCTCCGAAACAGCATTTTGAAAAACAGTTCAACTTCAATCGTGATTGAACACAGAATCTTGTCTTTGGGAGCACCATTAGTCACTTCGAAAAGGCGTTGACGAATTTAATAGATTTAATCATTGCATCAAGGATAAAGAAAACTATTTAGGTTTTTACCATACACCGAAGCTTATTTGACCCTCAGGCCTATTTTGCCTGTATTTACCAACTTCTTTCTTTCCATGTAAGAGGTGCTTTCAAGAACAAAAAAAAGTTGCCCTACTCAAAACAAAATTGCTGACTCGAGCCAAAAGGGCTACTCTAAGGTGAAAAAAAATGATAATAATTTAAAGAGAGAGAAGGTATTCGTTCACATTCCCCTTAAACTGAGATTGCAAGATGGTGGACAACAAGATACAGGTAGGGAGTTCTTAAGTTCAGCAGTACAAAGGAAAAAGCTATTTGAATATTTTACAGTTGCCTTTGGAAGAGACACACTGAAGGGGTGAGAAGATGTCTAAAAGACACTTAATGAGGAGACACGTCAGCACGTCCAACAGGAAGATGTTTGAGGGATGATGCCCGACCTAGTCCTACCAGATTAATGCGATATTGCTGGATCCTGTCAAGCAAGGAATCCATACTGTGGAATCTATCGTTTTCTCTGTGATTCTCTGTGATCTTTTAGAAGCTTTCTTTGTGGAATGCAAAGTTGAAGTCATTGCAGTGGTTGCTGATGACTGCTCCCAGCGCTGGTGCCCCGCAGAAGTACACCGACACCTTCCCCTTGTTCTCAGATTTGAGCTTGTCGAAGAGCTGATGATGGGAGCAAACAAAACGGTTTCAAGTTCTTATTACAAAGTACAGGATTGGCAATTATATATCACCAATAAACAAGTTCAAGTCAAATAATAATAATACAGGAAAGTTATAGAATGCTTTCTGTAAAATACCCCAAAGCAACTATAAAATCTAGGAAATAAAAATAATTAAATATTAAAAATATTAAAGCTACTGAACGTGTACAGAAAACAAGCCAAGTACTTATAAACATGGAAGCAAACTAAACTTAAAAGCACATTAAAAATGCAAGAAGAAAACTAAATAAAGTCTAATGTGTAAATTACCTTAAAAAGCCAAAACAAAAGCATTGAAAAAGATCAGTTATTAACTACATGTACCATATCAAAATATTATGTAAAGTTCATCACAGAATAATGAGCAACAAGAAAAAAAATCAAACACTGGTCATTAATAAATAAAACAATTTAAAATCTTTAAACACCATGGTCATGTTGCTGTCTGAAATACTGTCAAGTCGAGAAAATATCATTTAGAGAGCCACCAAGATGGTAACACCAATGGTTATTTATTAATTTTGATTGCAGCAGTTGAAATAAGAACATCATCAATGTGCACAAAACCCTGAAAAAACACTTTTATAGTTTTCACTAAAATAAGGTTTGGCTGACTTTGAGATGAAAACTAGAGGACAAAATGAGGTAATATTTATTTATTTTATTAAACATCCAACAGCACTTAGTGGGAATAGATTATAAAACAAGAAGCAATGTTCACTTTTAAATGTGGGAGGAAAACCCAGATGGGGAAAATCCATGCAATCGGGTAGGGACTGAAAACCCAAACCACGTGCGAGGTTTCGGTCTAAGGTGGGATTCGAACTGGGTACCACAGAGGTGAAAGGCACTGAGCCAGCCTGGTCCCAGATAAACCTTTGATTATTATAGGCCTATGGGATTATTTCCGTGGTGAAATTCAGAACTTTATTGTAGAGGTTTAAATGAAATCTCTTAACAATTGCACAGTGCTCAAAGTACAAGGGGAAATTCAGCCGCATTCATGACAGTCTACAAATGAAGATACGCATCACTGTCGTTTGATTATAAACTTGTTTCAGTTTTAGCAGATTGCCTTTTCAGTTGAAACCTCCAATCAATTTCACTTTAGGCATGTAAGTTATGCTCAATTGTATTCAATTAAACTTTTTAAGGCATTCTTTTTAGCCATGCGAAATCGGCATTTATTTAGCAGAGTAGACGCAACTAGAGATGCTGCGAATTTGTACATTTTGGACTTTCTGTACAGGGCTTTCAAACCAAAGCCTAACCAGAGCTGAGCCATTATTTGTTAAAGAGCCTGGAAGTGTGTACCTTTTTCCAGTCAGGTCTACCAGCCTGCAGTTTGGTCCTGAGTCCCGTCAGTAGATCACGGTCTTCCTTTTCGTGGACCAAGTCTAGCGCCATCTGGAGGCCAATGTTCTTCATGTCGAAGCGTTTCATACCGGTCATGAACAGGTGGATATCCAAGAAGCGATCCAAAGAGTAATGACTCTGTTCCTTCTCCAGATTTAAGAGCAGGTCCACGAACCATTCAAAGGCCATGTAGTTCCGGTTCAACCATATGAAATCCACCTGAAATGTTGTATCATTATTATTATTATTATTATTATTATTATTATTATTATTATTATTATTATTATTATTATTATTATTATTATTATTATTATTATTATTATTATTATTATTATTATTATTATTATTATTATTATTATTATTATTATTATTATTATTATTATTATTATTATTATTATTATTATTATTATTATTATTATTATTATTATTATTATTATTATTATTATTATTATTATTATTATTATTATTATTATTATTATTATTATTATTATTATTATTATTATTATTATTATTATTATTATTATTATTATTATTATTACATCTTTCTTATGACGAAATCAGGGAACACACAAAAGTGTGACCCTTTGGCCTGAAGATACCTGTGAAGAGAAGATGTTGAAGAAATCTGAGTTTTTTGATGTGGGAGGTATAACCGAACCTGGGTCGCAATCATTCAGGCACTGAAAATCCAATGGACGTGCAAGGTTACTGGTCCAAAGCAGGATTAGAACCGGGGATCACCGAGGTGAAAGGCAGAGAAGAAACATCTAAGCCAACCTGAATGCCTGATGTATACACATTTTTTTAAATCAAGTAATGGGCCACGAGGAAAACTGACTGGTTAAATTTTGAGACAATTTGGGTTTGAACAAAAGAAAAATTGACTGGAGAGCGGGACTTGAACTAACGACCTCTGGATTATTAAAGGGTAACGGCGCTCTACCAACTGAGCTATTTAGCCCTGTGTTGGCGGTCTCCCTATTAGTCAATATCTTTTTTTCGGGGGTGCCAGTCAGAAACCATACAACCTGTTACTGCCCTAATAGCCAGGGATCACACCCAAGTTTACGATACAACCTGGGAAGCGGCAGCCAGAGGGGATCACCATTTTTCATGTCTAATGTAATCCCATACATTGAAGGAAATCTCACCCTTAAAATAAAGTTGGTACGTGGTAAACAATTAAAAACCTAGAGCAAAAAAAGCTTTGCTTTTTCCATGACTTTAAAGCAGTATGTACAGGGTTAGACAGGGTTAGTTTTACACATGCAACAGCACAATTAGTGCCAATAGCAGAATAAAGTAGGAAATGAGAAGGAAATAATGTTCAGTTTCAAATATGGGAGGAAAACCCCAAATGGGGAAAATCCGTGCAATTAGGTAGGGATTGATTTGCTGGAAAATTAAAAACTGGTTGTTCAAATTAATATGCACAGAAGTGAGGGCAGGGAAAGAAACCACTGATTCTCTGACCCCCATTTAGACTAAAAATTGTGTATTACCCAAATAAGTTTTTTTTCTTCTTCTTTTTCCATAATGATCGAGTGCTGGTTAGAGCTCTAAGGTTAGATCATGGAGGTAGAAACACATGGTGACACATTGAAAGACCACCACCCATTAAGCTCATTTGCATTTAGGGGAATGCCATACAACTCCATATAAACCATCAGCTGATCACTGCCTCTTAATTAAGGTCCTTTTCTGCACATAATGTCTCGAGACGCCTTTCCACACTGAAACCACTCATTACTGGAGTGAAGTGTTCTAGCTGCTAAACATGAATCAAAGGAAACTATGTGTGATATGTGGCACGATACTCAAAGGCCCCTGACACCTCTCATGTCAAAATGTAGAATTTTCCATAATGTATGCAATACCAATATGGAGCACCATGAACCAAAATGTGTTTCACAGGCTGCATCGTAAACTTGGCATCGTAAACTGGCTATATGGCAGTTACAGGTTGTATGGCTTAATTCTGACTGGCACCCACAAACAAAGATATTGACAAACTAGGGAATCCGCCAGCATTAGGGCTAGATTGCTCAGTTGGTAGAGCGCCGGCACATTAATCTAGAGGTCGCAGGTTCAAGTCCCGCTCCAGCAATTTTTTCTTTGTTTAACTCATAAAACTGTTTACAGCTAAATTTTTGTAAACAATCATTGTCTTCACAGATGCAAACAATTCCACAGAGCATTACAACTTTATACTTAAGAGCACTCCCTTTAGACCATTGTTTTATTTTTTAAATTGCCAACTATAAACAATGGCAGAGGTAAGGGACTTTAAACATTTGATCAACCTCTCATTTGATATCTTTGTATAATATGTCTACCTCCATGGTAGGATACAGCATCTTACCCCTTAATTACATGCTAAAACAGATGTTAAGAATATATGTTTAATAAATAAATAAATAAATAAATAAATAAATGAGTGCGTACCTTTCTTACTCTGAGTGCCCGCTCTTGTCTGTCCTTGTCCACCCAGGAATGGTCGCAATTGGGACACTCATTTAGAATGCTATGGTGTCTGTAAATGATGGATTGGACGATGGATGCAAACGGAGTGACACCGATTCCTGCACCTATCAATACAGCATGCTCTGAGTGGAAGATGCTGGTGCTCGGGGTACCATACGGCCCTTGGATATGAACCTAAAGCAAATAGAAATATTAGTTAATCAATGTATCTCTCTGGAAATGAAACCAACGGATCCTCAGTGCCTGTAGATACCTGTGAAGAGAATTGGTCAAAATTAGGTTCACTCTTAGATGTGGGAGGAAAAACCCAAAGTGAAAATAAAACAAACAAACAAACCATGAAATAAATGTAGGGACGCATGCATGAGTATGATCGAAAACAATGAAAAGTTATGGTTTGAGGTGGGATTTGGACCAGGATCCAAAGGTTAATAAAGGGAGTGAAAGATATACCCCTAAGTCAACTGACACAATTTCACAAAATTATGGGGACAGGAAAGGTTGTCGGAACTATAGATAATCAAAGAACAGTAATCAACTCCATGCTGTTTTCCGTGGCAACCTTCACAGAAACAGAAAAGAAACTAAAAACTGATTTGTCAGTGCAAAAACGTTACATCCCCTAAAATAGCACTCATAAAAGAGAGTTTGAAATTCCCAAAACATTGCATCTCGATAAAGATGCCCCTGAAGTACATACAAAGCAAGTACTCGCCGAGATATGACGCTTTTTTGAACTGAGCATTTTCACATTACAGGAAAGCTCCATTTAAGAAAGAGGCTCAAATGAAACATCCTTTTAGTCTGACAGCTCATACCTGTTATCTCCCTGTAACTCCTTTTCCAAACAGTGGACATAATTGGATCACTTAGGGCTACTAACTGCCCCAGGCAACTGCTCATCCATTAAGTTTTAATGACCCAAGTTATTTAATGTAAACACACTTAATTGGTGAAAAGGATGAATAGTTTCTGAATTTTGTGGCCAAAACTCGGAAAATCTTTAATGGGGCTTTTCCGTAATACATGTGAGATACAACGTTTTTCAAAATTGAGATAGCGGCGTTTTTCACTGAGGCATTGAACCCAAGGACTGCCGGTAACACCATACTGTATGTAAATATATTTCTCATGAGTTAATGATGGTTATGAGAAGAAGTTCGAGTGTATCTGAGCAGAACCAGAGTGTCGTTACAACTTTGTATAACAACAATGGATTGTTGTACATCATCGGTTCTTTTCAGTACAACAATTGAACTATATTAAAGACTTTTGGACAAGTCGTTAAATTTCTGTCGCGGTGATAGCGAAACGGCTTTTTCGCAACTATCTCGCGAGACTGCTGCTCCGCACGAGACTACTGTTTCCACCACTGAATTGGACCGTAGCGGCGGAGCAGAAGTCTCGCGAGATAGCTGCGAAATTAATTTCGCTATCACCGCGACAGAAACTTCACGCCTTGTCCACTCAAGTCTACAGTCGCACCTGCATGTGGTGCAACAAATCAGCGTTCCTAAAGAATTTCCTACAGAACTGTTCTAAAAACCTTTTTTATTTACTTCAATGTTTCCCCTTCAAGCTCTTCAAAATTCTTCTTGGTGAAAATAGCCATCATACCATATTGCAACACACTTAGAAATGTAACACCATGGGTCTGTTTTGATACCTACACGTATTCTACCCTTGGTTTTCAAATCAAATTGCATGTTGCTAGTGCGTTGTTTTCGTTCTTCAATCTGGATTTCTGCTGGTTGGACAGTTTTCTCCTTGGACGGAGAAGGTGGGCTATCGTCTGCAACAGAATAGCTCTCCTGATAAAAAGAAGTACAATATTAAGGGAATTTAATACGGATATTTTAAAATATTTAACAACCAACAGAAACGTCTTTGTCTTTTATTAGAATTAAACAAATTTAAGTAATAAACTTGTATCCAGTCAGTTTCCAAATTATGACAAATGCCCCCAATTAAGTGGCCAACACTCCCCCCCCCCCCCCGTAAAATCAATGCACTGCTTACACTTGTTTCACTTTCGGTTGTAACTTTTTTCGTATCAGCATCTTCATTTTCCACAGAACGGCTTAGCTGGTTCTCTTCAGCTGGTTCATGCGTAGTATCTGGGGCACTTTGCCTCACTTTTGAGGAGGCCGGCAAGCCAAGCGAGGGCTGCTGAAGTTTAAGCTGGCGTATCTTCAAGACGTTTGGTCCTTCCTCGTGAACATCTTCGTTCTCCGAATCTGAGTCGTCCAGCATTTCGATTGATGTCTCTTCTACAGTGGCGATGATCTCAGCATCTTTCCCCTCTGTCGCCGAAGACATTTCAAAACCCCGGTTGACATTTCCTCGAACAGACAATTTGTGAGGACGTTTTGATGTCATGAGGTCGAAGTACTGGTACAGGCACTTTGTCCAGTTACCAACCGACCGTACATGGACCGAGAAAACACCTACGAAAACACGGGTTCAAGAATTACAACAAGCTACTTACGAATTCATTGTGTTTCTGTTAAATAACAATTTGCTCTGAGTAAATTGAAGCTAATAACAAGCCTTAAAATTAAGGGGAAATACTTTTTTGTTTTGTTTTGTTTTGTTTTGTTTTGTTTTGTTTTGTTTTGTTTTGTTTTGTTTTGTTTTTGGAAGAATAGTTTCACTTACATCGTCTATTTTTCAATAAACAAACCGTAAGCAAACAATAACAACCTTTGACCAAATTCACAAAATCCGGGCAGTCGATTTTTAGTGAAAAAAAGAAAGAAAAAGATTTATGCTTTATTGGAGATTTTGTGTGCTTCCAAGTTATCGGCTATTCGACTCGTTTTTACTGCGGCAATCCAAACAAGCGATAGTGATAGTGATTTCTGAGGTCGTCCAATTATTTCTTCAACTTTGACAGCAATTCAGCAGGAAATTTCTAATGAGGCTGCTCTTAATATTGTCTTTGATCTAGATTCAAAGGAACAAACATAGCTCTTTTGCTTGTTAGTCTTGGAACCATTCTGCTTTCTGCAGTTTCTGGAGAAAGTAGGCGCTTAAAATTTGTGGTCGAGTTTCAAAATAGCCCGTTTTAAAATCAATTGTGTTTCTTAAAGTCTAATGTACGAGTAAGTGAGTATGACGCATTGAAACGAGCGTTTTGATTATCATTTATCGGTTAAAACTGTTTGTTCTATAAACCACATTTCGACTGAAATTGAAGACTTTATATGGATTGGTAAATTACCCAAAAGTCCAATTTTCGGTCTTACGTTTGTTGTTGCTGTTATTTGTTGTTATGTTTCCTGTAAATTGAGCGCCGCTCAAATTCATATGGACAAGCCCATCAAAAATGCCTTGTGCCACAACCGTAAAACAAAATGGCATTTGACTACATCCAGAGTCCCTATCAAATAATTTAGAAACCATGAGAGCGGTAACACGGTAATCATGTCACATTAGGTTTTTTTTCTTTCTCATAAGTGCAATATCCTGTGGAATCAAAGTCCTTGTTATCCTAGACTGGACCATTCCACAGGGTTCAGGTCCCACTGTTGTGTAGGGTTTTTTTTCTCTTTCTCTCTCTCTCTCTCTCTTGAGGAACCGAACACTATTTTCACTCAAATACTTCGTGCACAAAATTGTACAGACATATACCGACCTACCCAGATCTAACCCTCTGATAAAGTGGGCCATCTCTTCTTTGTAGCAGGCTTCCAGATATCTTGCTGACAGCCTGTGGTAGGTTGTGAGGTTTCCAATACCCATCCCCCGTCAATCAAACTTGTTGGCTTACTAAACAATCCAATCCAACACAATACAACAAGCGTTTATATAGCGCTCCTACAAAAGCTGTTAGCGCTTTCACATGAAGCAAAACCAAACCTCCCTGCAGTTATAATGAAATTCCTAGGGTTATTTCCGCACTTAAGAATATGTTGTCTCGGACTGCAGGCGATTTAAAAGCATGAGTAACATATGCAAAGATCGACAAGGCTTTATCAAAGTATACGCACCCATTTGTTCGGGAGCACTGCTTATTGTAAACGGATGCCACTCGTGGGGCGCCATCTTGGGGATTTGAATGAAGATGTAATCACCAGCCTTATATTTGAAGTGAGGCGGTCTCGTTAAGACTAAATGAGTAACCTGCATACCAATGTTTACAAAAATACACGAATAAAGCATAGTTCAAATGTAGAGGGGTCAAGAAAATGGAAGCAGATGGTACACATTTCCCATGCCACTGCTCAAAATTTAGGGGAAAACAGTACCGATATAAGCAACGATTTGTAATCCCCTTACCAAAATGTCTAATTCAATTTTCCAATTGGAACCAACTGGAATTTTTCCAATGTTGTGTATTGGCACAAAACCAGTTGGACCCAATTGGACACAAGTGGACTCAGTTGGCTTCAGTTTGATTTGTTTTCCCCAACTAGACCCAAATTGGACATTTTCAACTACACCCAATAATAAATGTGTACCCACTGGTCTGACAGCCCATTGGTCCGACAGCTTAATAGTCAAACAGAGTGATACCGCTCATTGGACCATTGAGCCAAAAAAAAAAGAGGTTTATACCCATAGGGCTGGCAGTCCAAAAACTTATGGGGATAACGTATATCACTACCCACTCGAGGAATTTTCACTAGTGCAATTAACTAATTATAAATCCAGTTGGTGACATTGGAATAATGTGAATACAATTTCCAATTGGAAAAATATTGGGAGGTGAAATTTCCAATTGGTGGAAACAAATTTCAACTAATTCCAACTCAATTAAATCAAGCCAACTGACTCCAATTGGATTTCCTATTGGACGTATGAGTTGGTCTAAGATTTTATTCCAATTGGAAATTCAGTATTCCAATAAATTCAGTATTCCAACATAAACCAACTCACACCGACTCAATCCAACTCAATCCAGTTGTTTCCAAGTGGATTTCCAATTGGAATGAATTTGACATTTTGGTAAGGGTTGACCAAGGGAACGAAGGTGCAGGCCTATCTCAACTTTTTAGGCCCGTACGGGGTGTGCACTTACAGGGAGAATCATTGGTGGTGCAAAATCACGGTTTTTACGACTGACGGGGAAAGACATCTTGAGTGGCTCGAACATCATCTCAAATAGTTAAATGTGATATCAATATCTGGATATTATCAGATCAATTAATAGCACCACCAGAGTTAAAGGTAGGTTCATACTAATTAACAATAACCCCCCCCCCATTTTTTGGTAGTATTAATTTGAAAGCCTCGTTATAAAGACGGCAGTAGTAAGCATCATACGAGGTTTTTTTTTGTCCGAAGTGCCCCGATGAAAAGAAATCAACAAAACACTAGTTTTTAAAATGTTCGCGGGGTCCGTTTGAATGCTGCCTTCAATACGGCTAGAGACGCGGTTGGTACCCGCTGTGAATAAGCACAGCGCTTTTTTTAGCTCAGTAAACGTGGATGGATTTGACGTTCTTGATGAAAATTCAGTGACAGTTTGTTTTGATATTTTCTCAACAGGTAGACACTGTATTCAATTAAAACATCCACAGGTGACTTCTATTGTATCATACAATAGGTAATTTGGCCTGCAAATCAGCATTACACTTCTTTTTTTTCTGTTTTCTTTTTTCCTTGCAATGAGGCACGTTATCACAGAGCTGTGGCACATATAAAGAAAAACATAACCATTACAAAATGGTAGATCCCAACCCCGTGATACTCCATGATATCCTACAGTGTACCATTACACACGTTTTAGAAGGGGTGTCAATCAACAGGGGTCGTCAATTTGGTCAGGAGGGGTGGTGGAAAAAAATATTTCCCATTGCATGCACAAAATCCTATCTCTGTGTGGGCGTGGTGTGAGTGAGTCACCGCTTGGTGACAAGGCATGGTTATTGTTTCTGATCCTTGCTCTATGGTTTACCGGTTCAATGGGCTTGAAGGTATTCCTTGACATGTAAGCAACACAATTAGCTAAAGAAATCATTGAGAAAAGGCATAACAAACCCTCTTAACCTATCAATTACGCCGGCCAAACATCTGTGACAGTAAACTGTAGCAATGTTAGGACCAAACAGGTGCCTCGTTGCCAGGTTACAAGAATTAAACGACTCTACCTTTAAAATGTACTGGATTCCCCACAACAATGAAATTTGTTTCTCTCATGAAGTTCGATTTGTTTAAAGCCACTAATACTTACACCGGAAGGTAGTAAGTTAACCTCCTTCACGTAGGTCTTGCCAAAGCGAAGTGCCTTGACGATTTTCATCTCACTGAACTTCTCGAGAAATAGCAACGCGGCTGGGCCCACGAACCAACACCAAAATCTCGGCCCGTGTAGGATGAGAAAGAACCAAAACAAAATGTAACATATCTTGTGAGTCCAGAAAAACACCTGTTATAAAAGGAAATTAACACAACAAAAACATTTAATTCAATTCAATTAATCTTTACTACTAACATTAAAAACATTTCTATAAACATTTACAAGAAAAGCGTTAAAAAGGTAAGGGAAAAACCAAAAAACTCAACCCCAAAAAAACTTAAACACAATTTGATTGAGTTGATTTGAAAGTATATTGAACTGTACATTAAAACAAACACAACGCACTCCCCAATTTTGGCCAACAAAAGTTTATTTGAAAATACAATTCTGAGTACATACTGACCTCAAAGTGACCTGATCGTCTGACGAATGAGAGCGATCCGACTACGAGGACGAGCACGACGCCATCGAGGAGCCAGCCCGTGATGAAGGCACTCCCCTCTAGCCTACCGACTCGTAGTCCAAGAGACGTGAGGGATGGGTCGGTGAGTAGCAGCTCAAGTGCCGTGATGTTCTTGTAGCTTTGTAACGTAACTACGGCAGAAACGGAATCAAAAAAATACCACTGGTTTGTAAATGTCGACGCCAGTATAGCCTGTACAAGTCTCGCGGGTATTTCAACTTTGGACCCGAGTTTGTTTACTTCAACGTAACCAAAGTGGTCCCAAAAAAATGTTCCGAGAATGCGCAAGACTTGTATGGTTTTATTGCAGCTGATTTGTACCTAGGTTGTAGTAAGCTAAATAGTGATCAATGCCGGTGTTAGAAGCGTGGATCTCCAGCAAGTAAGTCAAACAACTATGAGGGAAAAGAGCGATCTTCGGAAACTCACAAACGTTCTCTTGTTAGACTTCACAAACATAAATCTGTCAAAAGAGGAATAACATAATGTAAAGAAAATGGGGTTTTATTGGGTCACGTTTTACATATGACGCTTTATGTTGGGTAAAGCGGTTCTTTAGTGCGCATTTGTATGTTTTGTAATATTTGCAATGATTAAAATAAAAATAGTTTTGCTACAAAAATGGGATATGGTTAATTCAATCAACTATTCAACAATACAAAAAGAATAGACATTAGTTAACAAAAACGTTTTGCGTGGTATATTTTTAGATGCAGGAGCAACAAGCCCCCCCCCCCCACGTCACCACCACCACCACCACTATCACCACACGAGAATACGGGACAAAAACAAGAACCGATATGTAGTTACTGTCTGTCACCTGTGTTTAAACTGACTATAAATCGTTAAACCCAAGGCAATCAAAATGAATGACCCCCAGCTGTCACCCCTATGACTGACGTCACTAAAACACGCCCCCCCCCCCCCATTTCACTTACGTGCATTGCCGACATGGCCGAGGGTGTGTATGGACGCCAGGATAAAAATAAGGTATCCAAGTTGTTTATGAACGCTAATGGTGTCGTCAAAAGGAATGATGCGGATCAACCAAGTCGACCTCAGGAAGCTCAGGGCTTTGCGAAGCATCAGAATGCCAACCACTGCACCGTCGAAGTTCAACGCCATTCCACAACCACGAGCTGGCGTGCGATTAAACAAAAAACACAATCATAACCAGAGTGAGTGAAGTATCGTATAATTTATTCACAACAAACAAAATGTTTCCAGTAAAGTTAAGTGGTATCATTCAGTTTTTGTATTTGTACTTTTTTATTTTTGTATCTAGATACTTTGACGTATAATAAGATTCAATAAATAATTGACCTCCAATAAAACAAACAAATGTAAAATTAAGTTTGTACACCCCCATCATCGCCAACACTCCAACACTACACTTATAAAAACTAGGGTGTTAAAATTTACACCATGGGTGTTGTCAAACCAAAGAAGAATCTAAATTTACACCACAGGGTGTTAAAATAACACTAATTTCTACAAACAATAACACATTGGTGTTATTTTAACACCCCCAGTTTTTGCAATGTAGTCGCAAAGTCTGTCAAAATTGTAAACCTAAAGGAAACTCTTTGTTTCCCAGTATTTAGCTCTTTTCAGGACGTCCCACTTAGTTTAGTACACAAAATGAAACAGAGGACGTTCTTGGCTTGTTAACGCACCCGTCCCCCTTTTTTAAGGTCAGTTCGAATACGTATGCCCCGCCCCTCCAAACCACACAGCTCTGTGTTGCATACACTTTGTGGACAATCCTTTGTTCTGTGCACTTTTAAGAACAAAACTTAATTAATCTTCAACACTGTAATAAACACTGTGTAGACGTGTGTAAGTCCACATAGTGTTTCAAATCCCTATGTACATTATGTGGACTTATTTTGTTCTCACACAGAGCAAGGACCTGTCCACAATTCGTATGTAACACTCTAACAATGTCACAAAAACCACTGAACATACTAGTTATGCCCTCACTTACCAATGACAAAAAATACATTAGTGTCCACTACAAACGAATACCTATAAGCTGAAAAGGCGAAGAGGGCGCAATTCATGAGAATAATGAAGAGCAGGAAGACAAGCAACTTGACATTGTTTCTTATGTAAATAGCCTTTCGCGTCAGCCAGCTGGCTGCTTCCCGTTGTGTTCCTTTATCTTTGGAAGATCTTAACCAAGCAGTGGCTCTGTTGATCAAACAAATAAACAACAAAATCATGAACACAAGTCGTGGATAAACTTATAAACTTCGGCATGCAGTTCATTGACAATGTTATTGAATTTGTGCTTCTTACTGAGTCCTTAAAGGGACATAACATGATATTTCGAGCGCACGAAATGATTTCGAGCATGAAATCAATAACTCTTGACAGGTGAGTTCGTTTTCATTGTGTGTCCCTTAAGGGGTTCCATATCTTCTTCATAATCACGCAAACATAAATTCAGTCAAACATTGACATAATCTCTATAGTCATCATGGGAGTCGCAATTCTGAGAAAAAAAAACACAGTGCGGACAAACAGTAACATTGTACATCATACTATTCACTTCAGCTCAACTTTGAAAGCATTTCGCTTCATTTTCCAAATTGACGCTTCGTGCAAACCATTGACCATTCTGACAGCAGGGCAGGAGTCAACTTATGACAATTAAGACCGTGTAATGTACGTTTCAATGTAAATTAAATAATGAAAGGCAGACACAAACTGTGTTTAATTAGGGGTTTACATTACTTGTTGAAAATGTTATTCTAATATAAACTTTTAACGGACTTGTGTTAGCATACGCAGTTGTGATTAGCTAAAACATGCATGAAGTTACGAATCACAGGGAGAGTCTTAACTGTGAACAGACTAAGCTAGTCTAAACCACGCATGGGGAGGGGGCACGTGAGACTCACTATTGCCATTCCTAGTGCATTGGGGGAAATGAATATATAAATAAACCAATGAATAAGAAATATATAGACACACCCCATGGAAAAATTTTCGATCAGGTCTGGGTACCGCCTCAAAGAACCGAGGAACTCATCGAAGGAGATAGTTCCGCTGTTGTCCTGGTCGGCACTCGTAAACAGGGTCTCTGTCAGGAGATCTATCTTAGCCTCACTGAGAGGAACTGAACTTTCATCCATCCCAGTCTTCAGTAGGCTGCGTAGCTCATCTCTGTCGATGGAGCCATTATCTAAGGGGGCAGAGAAAGGTTGTATTACCGTCCTTTAAGCCTTAACGCCATCATGTTTAATTGCGTACACAATGAGCTGTCATTGGTAATGGGGAAATCAAACAAAACCAAACATAAACTAAGCCCTTTTTATTATGAGGCCCACTTTCATAAAGCTGTTTATCAGTAAGCAAACAAAATCATGATTATTTGTTGTATTACAAAATACGAGTAGAAAAATGGGTCACATAAACGATGGCATGGCAACTGAATTTAGACCGGGAACTAAATGTAGCAGTGGCAGATTTAAGGGTGGGCACAGTGGGGGCGCACAATCCCCACCCAACCCCAACCCCCAACCCATTTCCGCAAACTGAAGAGGAAAAAAAAAATGATATTTAAAAAAATGCGTAAAAAAACTACTTGTAAAACGCGTCTGGAATATCCATCATTTTCCAGTGCCCCCCAACCCCCCACCAGGAGCGATAGTGCTCACAAAAATTAACAGAAAAAGAACAATGCGTGTTTGTAATAGGCTAATGTATTGAACGATCGCAATCTGGATCGCTACCACAGCCACAAAATGCCAAGAAAATAAGAGGATGGTGGCCTCCTGCAGCGTCCCCCTTCCAAAAGAAAAGTATGACCCTCACCACTGACACCCCCCCCCCCACTTAAAAGTATTGCCCTCCCCCTGCCCCCCCCCCGAAAAAGTCCTGGGTACGCCGCTGTTAATTGCACCTACCAAAGAGCACTATATATGTAGGGAATTAGGTTAGTCGATAAAAACGTACAGAAACAAAATATGTTTAAATTTACAGCTACACCATGTCTAAATGTCAAGATATTATATTACACACAATTGTGTTGAAGAGGTTTACTCCCTGACGGGTGGCTTACCAAGTTCCACCGCAAACAATAAGACCGTAC